>LPNX010558903.1:188137-401525 GCA_001517045.1 Pseudotsuga menziesii
GGAACGGAAAGGGGTTTCGTAATGTTGCTGAAGGGTGTGTGGAGCGGAACGGAAAGGGGTTTCGTAGTGTGGAGCGGAACGGAAAGGGGTTTCGTAACGTTGTGGAAAGGGTGTGTGGAGCAGAACGGAAAGGGGTTTTGTAACGTTGTGGAAATGGTGTGTGGAACGGAACGAAAAGGGGTTTCGTAACGTTGCGGAAAGAGTGTGTGGAGTGGAACGAAAAGGGGTTTCGTAACGTTGCAGAAAGTGACATGAAATTCTTATTAACAGTCTTTGAAAATAGGTGTAGTTGTGGGAGAAGGGACATTAATGACCAAATGAAACCAAGGAAAGGAATGGAAGGGGACGGAAATGAATGGAATATGGTAGGTGTATGAAAGAAGGAAAAAAAAAGTGTCTGTAGAATGTCCCTGCAGAGAAGTACAAATCAATTTATTAGTAATAAAATAACAATTTTTTTTATTAGAACTGTGTCCTAAAGGGATTTTCACAGTCCATTTTTTTTTTTTGGTTCTTTGGTTCAAGGAACCCTTATTTTTCGCATGTCAACATAAGTATCTCGAAATATTTGGTACACCAACATGCAAGAATGTTGCGGATGAACGCCTCTTTGGACAATGGTTTTTTATATGGCCTTAATCGATGACCATTGGCCATAAGGAGTGTCCCTTCATCATCAATAGTTTTGAGTCGTACTGTGCCATGATCTCATATGGTCCCAGCCAACTAGTGCGAATTTTTCTCTTGAACTTTTTAAATCTAGAGTCATATAGGAGAGCCTAGTCACCTTCTTTAAAATACTTGCTCTTGATGAATTGATCATGCCACTTAGCTCTTTGTTGTTGAATGATGGTTGTACGTTTTATGGCAGCCAACGCAGTATATCAAGCTCATTAAGCTGTTGTAGGCGGTTATGTTGAGCCGATGATAGATCCATGCCTAATTGAAATGCAATTCTTAATGTTTTAATTTCAGCTTCTATTGGTAAGGTGACTTGCTTACCATAGACTAATTGATAGGGAGTCAAAACTGTGGTGCTTCTCCATGTTGTTCTGTAGGCCCATAAGGCTTTTGGTAACCTATCAACCCAGTCCCTTTGATGAACCTGGACAATTTTTGTGAGTATGGATTCCAATATTTTGTTTGTACCTTCTACTTGCTCGTTAGCCTGGGGGTGATATGGTGAAGTTACCATGTGCTTGATATGCTACTTTTCTGTCATAGCTTTAATGAGTTTGGATGTAAATTGTGATCCTCCATTAGTAACGATCTCCCTTGGAACTCCAAACCTGGTGAAGATCTTTGCATATAAGAAGTCTGGAACTGCCTGTTCTGTTGCTCGTGGAAGTGGCCTTGCCTCTACCCATTTTGTCACATAATCTGTGCATACTAGAATGTATGATTTGTGCCTGGATTGAGGTTTGATGGGACCAACAAAGTCTAATGCCCATTTCTCAAATGGTTCCACAACAAGCTGAGTCTGAAGTGGCATTTTGTTTGACTGCAGTGGTTGCCCCATTCTTTGGCAGCTATCACAGCTCTTGACGTACTCTCGGGCATCTTTAAATATGGTAGGCCAATAATAGCCCAATTGTAAAATCTTGTGTCCTGTTTGTTTGTCTGCAAAGTGTCCTCCACATGTGCCATCATGACAGATTCACAAAATTGGGTAAATTTTATCATCAAGAACACATCGTCGGATCACCAAGTCAGGTCTTGTATAGAACAAATACCCATCTATCCAGGAAAATTTGCTGATGTGCTGAACAATTCTCTGCTTCTCCTTTGGTGTCATATGCCCTGGGAATTTTCCTGCAACTATATAGTTTGCTACATCTGCAAACCAAGGTACATTTGTGGATATAGCAAACAAATGCTCATCTGGAAAAGCATCATCAACCGGTAGAGATTTGCCAGTGCTAATTATTCTAGAAAGAAAATTAGCAACCAAGTTATTTTTACTTGGCATGTCCATTACTGAAATATCGAATTCCTGTAACAACAGCAGCCACTGAGTGACTCTGCCATATGTAATGGGTTTGTTCATGAGGTATTTAATAGCAGAGTGGTCGGTGTGCACAGTTACTAGATATCTGGTAATGTAGTGGCGGAATTTGTTTATAGCATAAATGACAGCCAGGAATTCTTTTTCGGCGACTGTATAGTTTAGTTCTATAGCAGTCAAATTTTTACTAATGAAATAAATGGCATATGATTTATGGTCTTCTTGTTGACCCAATACTCCTATGGTGGTATCAAAAGCATCTGTTGAGATTAGGAAGGGTAGGGACCAATTAGGTCCTCGTAGGATGGGTGCTGTGTAGACTTTCTGTTTCAAAGTTTCCCAAGCTAGTTGACAAGAATCTGACAATTCAAACTGTTTGCTTTTGGATAGGAGCAAAAATAAAGGACTAGCAATTTTTGAAATTTTTGAACAAATCGCCTGTAATAACCTGCATATCCAATGAAATTGTGTACCTCTTTTTGTGTGCGTGGGACTGGTAAATTAAAGATTACCTTAATTTTCATTGGGTCTACTTTGATGCCATCTGGAGATATAAGATGACCCAGAACAACACCTTGTGTGAGCATCATTCTGCATTTTTCGCTGTTGAGACAGAGGTTGACTTCCTTGAATCATGTAAGTACTTTTTCCAAATTATTCAAAGCTTCTTCAAAATCTTCACCATGAGAGGTAAAGTCATCCATAAAAGCTTCCATGGTTTCATGAATAAGATCTGCAAAGATGTTGAGAACAACACGTTGAAATGTGGCTGGGGTGTTGCATAATCCGAAAGGTAACACCCGGTATGCAAAGGTTCCCCATGGGCATGTAAATGTCGTTTTCTCTTGATCCTTCGATGCTATAATGATCTAGTTGGAGCCACTGAATCCATCCATGAAGGATAAATACTTTTTGCCTGCTAGTGAGTCCAAAACCTAATCAATGAAAGCTAACGGAAAATAGTCCCTATGTGTGGCCTTATTCAACTTTCTATAATCAACACAGATGTGCCATTTACCGTTCTTAACTTTGACCAGCAGGGACACCAATTTACTATTAGAGATAGGGTAAATAAAATTCGCAGCCAACAACTTTTGAAGTTCATCTTTGACCACCTCTCTTAATGCGAGATTCATTCTGCGCTGAGGTTGCCTGATAGGTCTGCAATCGTCTTTTGTATAAATATGATGCGTACACAAATCAAGGTGAAGCCCCCTCATGTCACTGTAATCCCAGGAAAATGCAATTTTATGTTTATTTAAGACAGAGGTAAGCATCTTTTTTTGTTGATCTAACAATGTGGAGCTGATATTTAATGTCTTCCCGGGTTCTATTTCCACTTCTTTAATCACAGAATCATTAAGGCTCTTGGAATTAATATGAGGGGTCATAGATGAACTTGAGGCAATGTCGATTTGCTAGGTAGCACAAACTGAAGTGAACAACTCCTTAAAATCTAAAGAAGGGTTGGAATTTGTCATAAAGTGACTGATCAAATCATCCTCAGTTGGTTGTTTTGCTACAAGAGATTGTTCAATCATGTAAAGTTGTAAGGCCTTGTTTGTTTGCTCGAATTCCTCCTCATCTAGCCACAAGGGAAGCTCTTGTTGTATGTTTGGCTTCGCAGGAGGATACAATCTGAGTTCCTTGACAACATTACCATGGGTTATACACATGTTTTCTGATCGGTAGTCGATATAGGCATCAGCTGTGGCCAACCATGGTCGTCCTAGAATCAAAGGATAGGCTCCCAAGTTTGATTTTGTCTGTAGAACCATAAAATCTATCGGGTATTCCCACGAATCCACTAAAATGACAACATCTTCTATAATGCCTTTTGGTCTTACAGAAGATTGGTCAGCTAGGTGTAAAACAGTAGTAGTTTGCCGAACATTTGTGAGGCCTAATCTCTCCATTGTCTATTTAGTCATGACATTAATGGCTGCTCCCAGATCTATCAGTGTGTTGGAGAGAGAAATGCCATTAATTTGTACCTTGACAACGGGACTACCAGGGTCAGAGTACTTAGCAGCAAGAGTGTTCTCCATCATCAATTCTGCCAAATCTCCTACCACATGGATTGTTGGGGGATCCTTGCTCTTTCTTCTCGGTTTCTTTAAACATAACTCTCTAACAGCTTGGAATAGTGGAATCTTCACACAAACATTGCATAATTCACCCAGGAGATAAAATTCTAACTGAGGCATTAATTTGTCTATACTTAAGCGTTCAAGGTATGGTGGATGTTGTTTTTGCTCGGTTTCCTATGGTTTCCTGGGTGGGATGGGTGGGAGATTATTTTTAGATTGAACTAGTGAGGCCTCTAGTGTTTCTTCGTTTTCTTCTTATGTGATTATGGGAGAAGTAGTTTTATTAATATTTTTGCCAAAGTGCAATTGGATGTCATGGCAATCTATCGTGGAGATGGAATAGGCTGTATAATTAGGTAATTCGACAGCCATTATAGGTTGTCTAGCCTTATTATTGGGGTTAGGAGCGGGTTGTGCAAGAAGAAGTGGTCTAGGAGATGGATTGTTCCATGGTATCGTTAACTGGGGTTGTGGAGGAGTTTGCATTAATGGTTGTACCAGTGCAAATTGGAATTGGATGTTTTGCATTTGAGGAGCTTGTGATTGGATTTGTTGTTGATTCCCAAAGCTAGGATTTCTCCAGTTTGGTTGCCAAGGGTTGTTTTGTGAGTATGGAGGTGCCCAGGTTTGTTGTGGCATAGGTGGATACCAAGGTTGGGAGTTTTGTGGAACTTGTGGGGCTTGTGAGACTTGTGGTTGGTGTCTTTAAGCATTATTCCAATAAAGATTTAATGATTGCATAGGATCCAGCATCGTACCTGAGGGTTGAGGTTGCCATGGGTGCTTCTGAGATATAAAGCAAACAGGTTTTGCATATGTCCCTGCTTCCACATATATGGCCTCAAGTCCTGGCAGCGAGGGGTAATCTTTCATAGGATGCTCTTGGTCGCATAGAAGGCATATTTCCACTTTATCTAGTGGGCAACTCTTGAGGGGGTGCCCTTTTCTGCATTTAGGGAAAAAATGGCTAAAGCTCGATCTTCCTCTTCTTGCCTTTTCTTTGCCTGAAGTGCATCCAACTGAGAACTCAAAGAGCTCAGTATATCAGTTTTAAAATCCTCCAGGAGATTGCCAATCTCCATCCTCGAAACTCCTTCCCTTGAAGTCTTGTTGGTCTTGTTTATTGTGTCTTTGGTCCCTTTTCTTGACTAGAGGCATTCCTTGAATATCTTCTACAGAGGTCGCATATTTTTGCATACCTAAGCAAAGACACATCCCCTACACCCATCAAGTTCAGAGGTTTAATGCAATCATCCCAGATTCCTCGTAAGAGCAGAATTTTCAATGTATCATCATTTAACGCATTTTGTCTTGATCTTTGCAAATTATATTGAAATCTCTCCACGTAGTCCTCTAAGTTTTCATCCTCTTGTTGGGTCATTTTGAAAATTGCTTCCTTCTAATCCTTATCCTTACAATATTCTTGGTATTTATCTAGGAAGACTTTCTTCATCTAGGTCCAGGTTGCAATGCTATCCCCTCCCAACCCCATAAACCACCGTAGTGCCAAGTTCTTCAATGTGGCTGGAAAAAATTTTAGTTTCTGTTGATCTATGATGTAATCATAGCTTCTGTAGAGGACATCAAATTCAAACAAGAACGTGTCTGTGTCCTCACTTGCCATACCATAGAAATTCGGCAATTCCAAATGTGGGATGTTCTTCATTTGGTTTGTAAGTGTGGCCCCTGGATTTTGTATCGGGAATTCGAAGGTATTCGTTTTGATGCTTGATTCCTGTCCATGTCTCTCCTTAGTTTGTCTCCTCCCTGTTTGGAATGTGCTCTCCCTTGCCATCCATATTTACCCAGAAACCTTCCAATGTAGTCAATTTAGCTGACAATGGGGAGTTGGTAGATGGTTGCTCCTCGCTCAACTAACTGTTAGCACTTAATTGATGGGAAAGCTCTTCTTTCTGACCAGATTCTTCCTCAGCAAATTCTGTCACTGGCAGATTTTCATCCACATGCGTTGGTAAGACCGTTCTGTCAGTGGAAGTGGCAAAATGCTTAGGCCTTTCTTGCTTCGGAATGCTATTAGAAGGTGGCCTCCTTCGAGTATGTCCTCCTCTTATTGAGCTTCATGCGCTTCCTACACGGGTAGTGCCTGGGGGGGTATCATATACAAGCCTACCTGTACTATCTCTTATTCTACGCATGAATAATTGGCATGATTCAGAATCACAGGGACCTACGACGAGCAATATTCTAGTGGAATTGTCTATGCGTCTTACCCGTCCCTCCTCAAAAATCATGCAAGACTATTTTCAGAAAAGATTATGCACAACATGGAAAAAAAATTAGAAAAATCAACTGAAATTGCAATGTCCTTGGCAGCTCCCCAGCAACAGCGCCAAAATGACAAGCTTTTTCTTTAACTCTTTAATTTAGATTTAATTGAAATCTATTCATGAATTGTCAACTCAGGGTTCCAGAGCTTATGAGCCACCCGACAAAGTCTATGTCAAACACTACAACTTTGATGATATTTAATGCAGAAGAAGCCAATGAATTGGTAGAGCTAGATTAAAGTTCAACTGCATGGTGAATGGTTTTTCTTTTTAATAAAATCACTGCTACAAAAAGTATTTTATCAATCAAACTGGAAGGGTTGTCTATTGATTACAGTGAATTATCCTACTATGCTACGAAAAGAAATTTAATATCAGGATCTAAACTAACAACCCAGAAGCCTTGCAAAAAATAAATTCTATGAATTTAGCAGCTACATCAATTTAATTGAAATTGACTAACTAAAATTTAACACGCTTGATCACTACCTACTAGCAACAAAATTTTGAGAAATGTCTAATGTGACCCTTCACCACAGAGTTATCCTCTTAGATCCCACACTTACAATCCATGCATTCTTCTGCGTTCTATAATGATTAAAAACAATTGGACTACTTGATTGCATCACAAATCAAGAACTCACACTTAGCTATGATCAATACTCTAATTTAATGCATATAACAATTCAAATATCAAACTATATGCACAAAGAAAACCTTAACTACAACAACACCTGTCACTGGAAGGGGGCCCTGCCTTCAGGGACAGGAGCTGAACAAGCCAATCACTCCCACACAATTGACTAACGCATCCGAAATCAGGGAAATAGCAGATTTTATATATAATAGAGTTTGATTACAACAACGTTCAATAGATTTTTATAAGATGATGACTCCTTTCCTCAGAGAGGATTCAAGGTTTTTATACATCAACACCCACAGGAAAAAAATTATGAAGAAGTGTAGAGTTACAACCGATTTCCAAATAAGGCTCATTGTGTTGATTTTCAAAAGATCTCATGAGCCAATTTAGGGCCTGATGTCATGAAGAGTGGAGGTGGTTCTAAAAGCATCTCGAAGCAAGCAAACAAATCCGTTGAATGTCCCAACAGATTGCAGATCGTTGAAGGGTTCTAAAATCGTTGAGTTGGCTACAAAATCATTGATCCCCAGATTGGTTGCGGAACCATGAATATGTTCAGTAGGTTGACCAAAATGATGTATAATGACCAGCAGGATCGCTTTTAATTAACCAAGAGTCTTGATCGAACCATACACTAGAATTACTTGTCTCAAATTAATCTTTGCTTGCATAATATATATAAACTTGAGACTTATCTGCAAGTATTTCAGCCTTCCAGAGTTACTTCATTCTGTAACCTGAGATTGTGATAGCAATGAACCTAAAACACCACTTCTTTAGTAGACAATCATAGCAGCATAGCTCTATCCAAATCATCAGCAAATGACAAATATCAAGGAAAACATAATCAATCCTTACCAAAGCCAAAACCTTGCAAAATGTGGTCAAGAGAGCTAATGGTGACATAGGAATAGATCATAAAGTTAATAAATGAGGCAAAAAGAAGAGAACAAAAAGTGTCATATACACAGCCCTTCAACATGTACATCCATGTATTGTGTGTGGTTTCCTTGTTGGTTACTTGTATGGACACATGTCCATATTTTTTGTTAGCCTCCCTCACACACACACACACACATATATATATATGGGAGGAGAGAGCTTGTGTATTCATATCATTGGTGTACTCTTCTTTGTACTTGTCTTCGAGACATTAGAGTTCATGAGGACCCCCTTGGACCTAAATTCTAGGGTTCAATAGGAAACCTTGGGAGTACATAAGGAGAGAGAGATGTATTGGATCTCTTGTGAGATGCTAGGGTTTGAACTATGCATATAAACCCTAGAGAAAAACATGATGTGGAGGTGATGATGGTTCTTGTGGCTCTTGTTGTAGCACAAGGGTTTCTACCCTAGTAGAAGACACAAAGAGTTGGGTTAATGCGTTGCATGGATTTGGAGCCTTGTTATTTTGGGATGTAAGGCTAGGGCAAGGTCATGGAGAGATGAGCTTGATGAGTCTCGAGCTTGGTGTGATGCATTGCTTGGAAGAACACTTGGTTATTGTATTTTATGTTCCATAAAGGTCTTGGTGCTTGTCAATGCAAGAGTTGAAGATCTAGGGTTTGAGGATGCAAACCTTTTGATAGACTTGTAGAAATAGAAGCTAGTGGTAAAGTTGTCTTTCCATGTACTTGTGTGATGGAACATGGCTAGGGTTTGCAAACCCTAAGGAAGATGATCTTGCTAGTGTGGAGAGCTTGTATGGTACAAACTTATTGAAGCCTTGCCATTGTTGGTGCTTGCTTGTTGTGGATTTTTGGTGGTGGCTAAGTTTTTTATGGTTTCCCTAGCTAGGGCTTTGGAGGGATTTGATTATACCAATTTTTTATCAAATGATTCTAGATCTGGTTTATGCTTGGAAAAGTGTGCCCAAGGGCTAGGGTTTGCAAACCCTAAGGAAGATGATCTTGCTAGTGTGGAGAGCTTGTATGGTACAAACTTATTGAAGCCTTGCCATTGTTGGTGCTTGCTTGTTGTGGATTTTTGGTGGTGGCTAAGTTTTTTATGGTTTCCCTAGCTAGGGCTTTGGAGGGATTTGATTATACCAATTTTTGATCAAATGATTCTAGATCTGGTTTATGCTTGGAAAAGTGTGCCCAAGGGCTGAAACTCGTTGGCATATGTTTGGTCTCTTTTTGCTCGAGCTGCCCAGTGTGTTGGGTTGAAGTGATATGAAATATTGTCTGCTATTTGCTGCTCTAAATTAATATTGCAGATAAGCCATGAGGTTGATGTTCATAGGGACTAGATCCAAGAAACCTCCTTGTAAGGTGAAAGTTCTGTTTTTCGTTATAAGTCAAAACACACAAATTTAACACTGAATCTGGTGCATTGTTTCCATATCCAACTCAATTTTTTGCACATGTACAATAATTCACATCTATAAATTGGCATAGATCTGAGAGCTATCATACCAGGGGAAATCCTTTACACGATGTGCTTTACTAAACATAAAATCATTTTGTTTCTTCCAAATGAGGAAAAGCATTTCATTTTGATAGATACCATGTTGCACATAATTCTACAAGCAAAGGAAGTTAATATCTGTAACGTCCCCACCCCTCATCCCGATGATGGAAAGGACGCGACCAACACACTGCTGCTCCCAAATGGGCAAAATAGCCCCATGAACATAAAAATAAAATGCATTAATATAAAAACATAACAGATGCATAAATCATTAACATGCATTAAACATGAATATATACACGGATGCATAGTGCATTCTACAGCGGAAGCAAAACTCATTCGCTCAAACATTCAAACATTTAACATGTTCATATTAATTCATGAAGCAAATAGCTTGCAAAGATTAAGCACAAGAATACTTATCTTGAAAAGAAGTTCGCCCGCAACTAGCTACGTCACTGCAACGTTCCACCCAACCATAGGCCAGTGTGCTCATCAATCTCTCAGCAAAACTACCACCTCCAAGCTAGGCATGATTCCACAAGGATCTAGGGAACAATATCAACAGGCTCACACATAGCCCAACTCATACATCCACAATCAAGCCAACACACAGTTGGGTTTCACAGACTTATACAGGCACATAGCCAAAGTTTATACCAGTCACAGCCAAGCCAACAGATGGGTTTATCAGGCTACCAGCCAAGCCATCCTTCCAGTTGGGTTTATTAGGCTTACACCGACAGGGTAATACATTGTTGGGTTTATCAGGCCAACAGCCAAGCCAGCTAACAATAAATGCACTGCTGGGTTTATCAGGCTAAACAACCAAGCGAGCATTCACATAAAGGACCAGCCAAGGATTTCACGCAAGGCCAAACACAACAAGATACAGCCAAGCCAACAAATGGGTTTATCAGGCTACAAAGGAGCTGGAAAGGCTGACTGCTAAGCTAGGGAGCTCAACCACAGAGCTATGGACACCTGCACCAGATCTAGCCTGGCTTCTAAAACATCTACACTCCCAACACAAGGAAGCATCCCCTTCTCTGCTATACAGTCCCTCAGGCTATGCCTTCCTTTCCAGTGTTATTTAGGCCCCAGGGTGTGCAAAGAAGAAAGCCAGTCCTCTAGCTCTGTTTGTGACGTTCCTTCTTCCACTAGGTTTATCAAGCTAGCTCAGACCCCATTTCCACTCCAAAAACAGTTCAACCCAAAACAGTAGAGGCATACACAACAATTGCAAGATCTGGGATTGATGAAAAACGTTTTTCAACCAAAAACGTAAACGGAAATGGGTAAAACAACCCCCTTAGCAGCAATTCGATTTCTAGAGTCATTTATGGCCCTAACGTGGCCAAAACGAACTCAACAGCACCCAAAATTCGTGGCTCTGACCCCCCCATTGGTTGTGCAACCCTAAGAATACAAAAAATGAATTTATGGGCATGGAACAGTGAGGGAAACATCAGGAAATCATGGGGAAAATGCCCAGCAAGCTCAGTTGTGTGAGGAAGACCAAAAACGACCTCTTGAAACCCCCAAAACGTGAATCGCTGCTGCACATTCATTGAGCACAACAAAAACGGAATTTTCCAGCTACGACAATGAGGAAAACCACAGCAAAAACGCCCAGGGAGGATCCCAGCCACTGAGCATTGCCCAAATTGAATTCCCAGCCATGGGAAAAATGAAGGAAACAACAAAAATGTGAGGGAGAATGCCCCAGCTATCTCCAGTTGCGTGAGGAAGCAAATGTATGGGTGAATAATGGCTTGGGAAGGCATTTCCAAGCATTTACTTGTCCAGGAAGCCAAAAAAAACGTTTTTCCAAAAATGGGTAACTCCCCAAATTCGAATTTGACCTCCATACCTTTCCCATCCCAAGGCAATAACTTCCTTCACCAATTTTAGATGAGTGGGCATAAAAGACAAAAAGGGTGGTTGACAACTTGATGGGTTTTCTCTTTGATATTTGGCTTTTCCCCATAGGATCAAAGGTTTGAATAATCCCCCCTCCCTATTCCTTGTGAAATCATGCCCCCATCTCTTTAACGTTGCGACGCATAGCTAGTCGTGGTATTTTTATTAATTAGCATTTTACATGATGTCTCAAACATATTGTGCTTGGCTAGCACATAAACCATCGGCATCGATTTTAATCGTCAAAACATAAAACACTAAATTCATAGTGGGACCTTTGCCTTGAGCTCCACACCACGATTTAATACAATATTTACATCATATGCAATTCAATACCATGGGGTCAAAACCGGGGTGTTACAATATCAGAATTATGGAGGTGAGGAGTAGGTAAACTTGCCATAAGTATGATACGAGAAAATATGCTCAAGGCCTTTAGAGGAACTTTCAGTTGAGGGATTCCCAAGTGAGTCAATTTCTTCTCAAGAGCTAGACCATCAAGAATAAGGGACTAGAGCCAGGAAATTTTTGTAGGACTAAAGCCTCCAAAGCATATTCAATTAGGCTTGTTTCATATATCCCTCTTGACAAAGGCCATTTATTTGGAATGGATTGCTATAATTAGTCATATATTTTAGTGCTTTTTGGATGGAAAAATTAGAGCTAATGGCTTGTAGATCCCATTTTAGGGGCATGTCCTATTTTGGTGATTTGGGGTCTGAATATTTTGAAGCTCATTTGAGGAGTTAAGTGGTCATTATTAGGGGCAAAACATTGTAGATGTAGTCTCCAAGATTCTAATGTTATTTTACACATTGAGAGCTTTCCAATAGTGTAAAGATCACCTCAATCATAGTTTGTATGAGGAAGTTATGCCTCTTAGAATTTACCTATCTTGTTCCCCACCACCGTACGTATGAGGAAGTTATGCCTCCCATAAGTTGACCTATCTTGTTGACCACCACGGTACCAAGTGGATGTCATGTTACTCCCATTACTCACACATTTTGAGCTAGCCACATGTGGGATTTCAAGAAGATTCTAGAGGCTTTAAAACCCTAACCCTAACCCTAAATGAGAAATGAGGGTTAACGCATGTAAAATCCCTAACCCTAACCCTAGATGACTATCAGGACATGTTAAACATTGGGTTGCTAGGAAGGGAAGGGATTCCATTCTTATTGCATTGATCATAGTTCCATACTCGAGAGGAGCAAAGGGAGTGGGATATTGGAGTAGAACACAGGAACTAGAAGACCCTGTAGCAACCATACGAGTTGTAATGTTAATGTCAAGCCCATAGTGAGTTCATCTCTCTTTGTATTTGCATTACATATTTGAGAAGAAAAGAGTCCTCATCTTTCGGTTGGGTTTTCCTAGATTAAGTTACACAGGGTACATCTTGTGTTCATTGTGTGGTATTTGTTTTAGCTATTTTTAACTTATTAGGATTTGATGCACTATGCTAACAATAATACATCTTAATATTAAGTAAAACATTGCCTAGAGTTTGCAAAAACTTGGAAAATCTATTATGATGAACTATTCCAATGGAATATCCACATTGGTTTATAGATCATATTGGTATTAAAGTAATTTTTTTTTCAAATTTGTTGTTGGAAATTGTAGGATTCAAAAATTGGCTTAAAGAAAGAAGTCCCAAATCCCAACCATGGCAAATGAGTACAGTGGATGACTTGGAGGAGAGATTTTCAAAGCTTGAAGCACATGTCGCTCACATCTCTCGCAACATGACAATCCTCATGGAATCTTTAGAAATCAAATTTGGACCTTTTGGGGAGTTTGGTAGCTCTAACTCAAAAGTTGATTCAAATGGGAAATTTGGAGACAAAGAACCAAAAAGGGAGCCATAAAAGGAGCTAGAGTGAGAGAGAGACCAAGTTCCAATATCACCTCTTCCCAATCTTTGTTCAAAGTGGAAGCAAACTTAACATTGAAGCTTATCAAGGTGAGATCAATGCCATTAAATTTAATCAGTGATCGCAAAAACAATTTGAAGTCTGTTTCAATGTACATAACATAAAAGACCAGAAGATATCATTTGCCCTGTCGAAGTTAAAAAGGCCCATGGCAAAACTTTGTGGGAAAGCCACATCAAGATGCTCAGGTTGGAGGGTGATTCCCTAATAACTAAGTGAGAGATGTTTAGAACCTGCATGAAGTCCCAAGTTCTGGTACAAAGAGAGCCATTGGATCAGTTGGATTACTTTTGACAAAAGCATGGGAAGAGTGTACAAAAATACACCACTAAGCTCAACTAATAAGCCATTATGTTGGGAATACCTTTGAAGGACCTAAATACACTCCTCAAGTATCTGGGTGGCCTCCCTAATGATTTAAGGAGGTAAGTGATGCTTTTAAACCTAGGACCATTGATGAAGCCTATGTGTAAGCACTATATATGGAGAAAATGGACAAGAAGAAAGGACCCAAATGGTTCCAAAGAGAGACTACCAAGACAGGTCCAAGGAGGAAAAGAAGTGAAAAGAAAAGGATAATAAAACAACATCCACTACACATCAGTGCAAGGATCCAAGCAATTGTTGTAACCATTGAAATATCGAAGGTCATATCAAAGATAACTGTTCGAAGCTACGTCCAAGGCTAAATTCAAAAAATTGCAAGGAGACCAAGAAGAACATGCTAGCCATGAATTCAAGAAATCGGGTAGAGAAAAGCTTAGATTTAGATGAAAATATTGTTTGCTCTATAATGTAGGAGGAAGTAAACTTGAGTAGCCTCCATTCCAAGGATGAGAAGGAGATCACTAAACTCTTCCATATCAAAATCCATGTCAAGAAGGAAAAGGTAGATGTTATATTTTATTCATGTTCGCAGGTTAACCTCATAGTAGTTCATGACTGTTGACCACCAAAACTAACTAGGTGGACAACGATGTACCATGCACATGTTGGATGTGCCTTGAAGATAAGAATGAAGTACTTAATGATTATATCAAGCAAGGCATCTCTTTTTCTCTTCTCTCAAAAATTTTCGCATCCTTGCAGGGGATTTTGTAAGGATATGTTAGCATGAAGGTCTAATTTTTTGTAACTTTATCACCTAAGACTTAGTCATTAGGGAAGTCCTTTCATCGAGTGTTTTTTCACTTGGATAATTAAAAATTCTTTTGAGAGATTTTAATTATTTGAGTTCTTCACTCAAATTACCTCCAAAGTGGTGAAAAGTGTTCTATTGATCGATTCCATGGGGTGATTGGGACCTAGGAATGTTCTATATTACCATTTTAGACATGGGAATTTCATTAAGTTTTGCATAGGGTTTTTAAGTTTTGGTCATTACAAATTGTCACTCAAGACAATGTGTTGTAATGTAAATGAGGGTTACTTGGTCCTGTAATGTTGTATAGGGGTATGGATACTCAAGACAAATGGCATGAGACCCCCTACACCTTTGGGCCAAGTCTGAAGTCATTTAGACAAGTATTACTATGGTTTTGGTCACTTTTTCCCACGACAGTCATGGAAATCACGAAAATGGGCATTTAATTAGAGAGACAAATTTTGGAAAAGTGACTATAGTCACTTGGGGTGGCTAAGTAAAGGTTCTAATGTTTATATTAGGTTCCTAAGAAAAATTTAAGACCCAAAAGGGGCCCCCCAAGCAAGAATGTAACAAGTTTTTAGTTGCCCACTCTAGGGGGTGTGCCTTTCTCTCTTTGAATGGTTGGGTGAGCTAAAGTCAATGGGAGGGGCCCCATTATGGTGGTTTCTTCCCCATTTGACATAGCAATAAGGTTAAAAGCATTAAAAGGGGGGTTTCTCTCCCCATATTTGAGAGATCCCAAACCATGGTTTTGCCCTCCTTGAGCAAATTTGCCCCCCTCTCTCCCTTGTGACACTTGTCTAGCATACAAAGAGCCTCTCTCTTTCATTTTTCCTATTTAAGGAAGGCATTCCTTTTCATTTGGGCTAGATTCACTTACTCTCATGTTTCATTTTTCTCATACTCTCTTGCTCTCTCATTCTCCCATTGCTCCCATTCTTGCTCTCTGTCCAAGGGGAGCCATTGTACTTTCAAGTTTGGATGATAATAGAAGAAATATTTGGAGGAAGTACTGTCCATGCATTGTGATTGAGGTTATCTTGTTCCATTCTTGGTTCATTGTGTATTTGGGATCTCAAGCAAAGTTTTTTGCTTGAGAATAGTATTATAATAGTTTTGTTGCGTGCTATGTGGGTTGTTTGCTTAGAATTTCGGAAGTTAAAGTATTTCTAGCTTAAATATTTTGTTTCTCAAGTCTTTGTAGATTTCTCACTCTATTTGCATTGTTGAGCTAATTTTGTTACAGGTTTCTCAAGTTTGGAGAGTGGGATTCCTGGGTGGTATACCCCATTGTCCAACAAATTTCGAAAAGGACTTGGCATCTTTACTAACATTCTAATTCTTATTGCAGCTCTTAAATACTTCATTTTGCACTCAAATATTATCATTTTTCAAGTTTTTACATGCTAGTTTTGCCTTAGCAAAATATCTTATTTTTGTATGAATTTTTTTGAGTTTGTTTAAAACTCATTTCTATCACTTTTGTGCTATAATAGCTTGTTGTTTTGTGCAGGTTTCTGATCTCACAGGGGGAGGGAATGCTCAAGTTCATCCTCTAGCAAGCACCAACAACACCCAATAGGGTCTACTTCAAGTCCCTTGCAAATAACGATTAAAAAATCACTCTTTCTCTCTGATTTCTTAATAAATATTAGTGCTGAAATCTACATATTTGTAACAAGCCCAAGAGAGTCTCTTGGGCTTGAGTTTGTTGTGCTTCATTTCGAGTTTTTCAGTACTTAGTGATTTTGGTTTCGATTGAATGTAAGTGAAGTGGCTTTGCCCATCCTTGCATGACCTTATAAGTTGCTTGGATTTATATTACTTTACTTCATTGTTTGTTTTCTTTTTGTCTGCACCTCACAAGTGAAGTGACTCTGCCCATCCATGTGAAATCACGTTGGCTAGCATTTTTATTTCAAGTATTTGCTTATTTCTTTTTGCCCGCACCTCACAAATGAAGTGGCTTTGCCCATCCATGTGAAATCGTGTTGGCTAGCATTTTTATTTTGCTTTTTACTTATTGCCTGCACCTCACAATTGAGTAGTCTTTGCCTCCGTTGTGATATCGTGCTTGGCTTGTTTTGTTTAATTTTTGCTTTAAGGATAAAATTTACTGTAAGCCCCGTTTTTGCCCTGTATCCTTTCCCCCCGCCAATTCGATCGATCTAGGGTGACAAGAAAGGGCAAAGATCTGTGTTGGCTAGTTTAATAGGCACCTAGATAAGTATCTTCATTAGAAAGGAGAAAAAGAGGCTTGACCTGTGGAGCTAGTGGGTAGAGGCCGTAGGGGGCTTCGTGGCACTTTGTGTCCTCCAATTGAGCACCCAACAAGTTTCAAGTTCGACCCGTGGAGTTAGGTGGGAACCTTGTGTTCCCATGTTGAGCACCCGACATTCTCTCTCTAATCGAAGGAGATAGTCTCTTGGGGTAGACATCCAGAATAGTTCATTTCTTTGCAACAAACACCTTAATTCCCTAAGGCAAAGAGAGACATAAAATTTACTAAAATTTACAGGACCACTTGCATAACTTTGTTACAATCATTTACCTTTCTCTACTTTGCAAGCACTTTATTTTAACTTTTTTATTTACTGGAAGTCATCGTGTTCTTGTATATTTGTTAAAGTAACTGAGTTGATGCTTTAGGAAAATTATTTGAAGTTGATTATTTTGACTCTATAGCCCGAGTAGAGACGGCACTAGTCATTTTGATTATTTGATTGTTTCTCTCTTGCATACATTATTGGTTGATTGTTAAAGGGTTTGCTTGACATTGAAATATTTGCATCACTGCATGTTGATTGTCATTTTTGTAATTTACAACACCCAGAAAAAACATTTTTCAAAAAAGAACTTAGTAAGTAAGGACTACCCCGCTTGGCCTTTAGGAGTTGTGGTCTAAATGGAGGAGTTTAGAACCGAGGTGACAGTGGGTTCTCAACTCATAAGTTGCCCTTAGGAACACACACAGCGGTTGGGAGACTTACTCGTGTCCAATTGTGTTTTAGGTGGCAACAATGACCATCCTTGCCCATACCCATTGGGATGGGTAAATAAGGATGTAGAGCTTTGGGTCACTAAGCAGTGTAAGATAAAATTTGCTATAAGTGCAACCTATATCGATGAAGTGGAGGTACCACTTGATGTGTGTGTAGTGTTTGGAAGTTCCTACATGTACATGAGGGATGTGATCTACATGAGGAGCAAACCAATACTCTTTGATCAAGAATGAGACTCTTTCATCATCAATGCACACAGACAAATCTAGGGTCTCTTTGGTAAGTTCTAATCAAGCTAAAAATTTGATTAGTTTAAATAGGAAGTTTGTGGTTGTCTTCTCAAGACATAATTGGAGGAATTCTTGTATGTGTATAGAGAAGTTTTCCAAGAGCTTAGAGGGTTACTAACTAATAGAGAAGTGGAGCATGGAATATAGTTGTTGCTTAACTCCCAATTGCCAAACATAGTATTATACAAATAGTCCATATAGGAAGTGGATGAAGTGAAGAAATTTGTTGCAAGAATTGTTGGAGCAGAGAATAATTTGACCAGTTACCTCACCTTGTGGGTCATCTATCATCATAGCGCCTATAAGAAGGATGGGACTTGGAGATGTGTATTCTCTATAGAGATTTGAATAAGATCACCCTCAAGAATTAATATTGTTTTCCCAAGATCAATGACCTGCTTGTTTTGTAACAACATGCGGGTTGGTTCACAAAGTTGGGTCTTAAATTGGAATACAACTAGATACAGGTAAAAGAAGAAGACACCTAGAACAAGGTCTATATGAGTAGTTGGTATTGCCTTTTGGTTATGTAATGCACCAACTACATTTATGCATTTGATGAATGATGTATTCCGTCTCTTTCTAGATTCATTTCTAATGGTGTACTTGAATAATATATTGATTTTTAGCTCTACCTAGGAAGAGCATACCTCATATCTCATGGAGGTGTAGAGACCTTGAGAAATATGAATTTTCCCAACAATCCTTGGTGTAGTTAGGGTATGTGATTGGTGGAGGGGAACTCATGATCGATCATGCAAATATGGAGGCCATCATCAAGTGGCCAACTGCGACTAATATCTCATTGAAGGTAGGAGCTTTGTGGGGGCAACAGAGTACCTTAGGAAGTTTATAACATTCTTTTTAGTTGTGATGGGACCACTCCATGCCATAACAACAATGGCAAGAATTCGTAGTGGGGAAAGAATCAGCAAAAGGCTTTTGAAAAGTTGAAATGAAAGATTAGTCAAGCACCAATTCCCACATTGTCTAATTTGCAAAATCTCTTCAAAGTGGAGGTGGATGCAAAGTGGATATGCTATGGGAGCAATCTTGATGCAAGGAGATAAGCCAATATGCTAATATTGCATGGGGTGGTCTTGAACTACCTTGCATATGAAAAGGAAATCTACATTCTTATTCAAGCTATTAAGAAATTGAAGTACTATCTAATGGCCAAGACTATCTACGGTTCATGCTCCCACACCCGACATTGTAGCTCTAAATTTATTCTAGCAATAAGGATATATGATTTTCATGTCCAAATTATTTTCTGTACAGTCAATAGTCTCTCCTTTAGGGACATGCTCCAATGGTCAATGACTCGCGATCCTAGTATGTCACTTGGATGGGCCAAAGATTTTACCTTAGGCACACATGTGACTACCCTACTTCACCATAACACAAGGCTGAGACTTTACTTGGCAGCATCTTGGAGCTTCTTGCCAAATGGTAAGCAATAGGCTCTGTGTAGTGTGTACACATAGCACAATTCATCCTTTACTACCTAGATTTGCAAGCATGGGTAATGAAATCGTCATTACATGTAACATATAGACCTGATTATATTGGAAACAATCAAATATGTATGTATCATTATCACCAGCTATGTGGCATGTAAATCAATGTGGTTCTCAATATGACCAAAACATGTCCAGAGTGTAGTCCAGCTCAATTCATGAATTCTAGGATATATTTCACTGAGGATTATGATGACAATATCTGCATACATTTAAAAATAAGTTATAGAAAACATATATCACTTGTCCATAAAATTATAAGAAAAAATATGCTACACATCCACAAAATCATAAAGGACAGCAACATGATGCATATCAAAATGGCATTCTATTTTTCAGCCCAACAATGGTCTTAAAAATGATTGAAAACTTGGCAGAATAGATACCCCCCCCCCATTCATGGCCTCTTTGGAAGGAATCCAATTTGAATGTTGTTGGTTGCACCCTCTCCTAGATTGTGTAAGGAATGCTAGCTGCATTGTGATAAGTGGAAACCAGTGACAAAAATCAACCTGTAAGTTGATCAATAAATGAAGTCCAAACTAGCACCAGAGCAATTAATCTATATACACTGTCTGGTGATGACGACTAAATTCAAAATCGGAATGCTATAGGGTATTTGCAGCTCTGCTTACTCAAGTTTTTCATCAATGGACAATGTTTCCCCTTAATTTTAGTTAGTTTTGGCTAATCAAAATGTAAGTGGATCTGCTAATGTTCTAGCTTGCACAGATGATGGCCTAACATTGGTTACTAAATATGATTATAATTTAATTTCAGGTTGCCTCTCTGCCATTCAATTGTGCTTCCTTGGGCCTTCTCACTTGATTATAGTTGGCAATCAAACTTTAATTAACAGATCTGACATGTGGGCAAACACCTATATGGGCATGTGGACCAATGCCTACATGTGGGCAAATGCAACATGTACATTTAGATGAATACTTGAGCTGTAAGATTTCTTTGCCTATTCATAGAGTTTATTGCCTGGAGGAAACCTAATCATCTGACATTAGTGCCAATTTCCATGCTATATCTTCTAGTTCTCGGTTTGTTTGTCCGGATCAATGATACTGTTGAACATTTTTGTAAATGGGCAGAATATTACCAAACAAGTATCACGCCTTTTTAAGGTAACTAAAAATACAAAATACATTCTGGCATGAAATGGAATCAATAGTATGGTCCATAATACTTTGTGGCAACTCCATAAATTTTTTGAACAACACATCTCCAAGCCTGGAAGACCTCAGCAAGCTATGCCAATCTTGAATTGTGTTCACTATCTTTTTTCACATGAACATGCAACTTCCCAATCCACGTTTGTTTTTCCCTAAATAACCTTCCAGTGGTATTGTCGGGCTTGAGCACAAGGCTATAGTGTAGTACCTTGGAGATTATCGAGCAAACAATAGGTTTTGTCAAAACAACAGAAGTACTCCCTTTTAATCAGTCCCATTGGCAAACAATGGTAATCCAACTAGCATATTTTGTGCTAATTTTATATATATGCCATTATAGTTGGATCATAAAACACATAAATAAGAATTTACCCGCTTGCATTTTCAACCAGTTAAGCTGCAATTCGGCATAACCAATATGACCGATCTGTCTCAATATTTTCCGATCCAATGCATCACCCTATGGTATTTGAACTGGCCTTGGAAAAGTGCTGGCCAAGTCTGGACTCTTCTGACAAACTAATTCTCTTTTAAGACTGATGTTTGATGATGAAGGCGAGAATGCCACATCAAATTTGAGAGCTCTTAACTGCCACTGACAGATATCAAATAATATATTGATTTTTATGCCTTTATTTGATCAACTCTGTGTCATTGTCAGTTGGTGATTCTAGAGACTAGGATGTCTGTTGCAAGAAATTGGTCCTAGGGCTAAATGAGAAATTCCTTTTGAAATTAATGATTTGTATTCCTTTATCTGATCAACTCTTTGTCATTGTCAGTTGGTGATTTTAGGATGTCTGTTGCAAGAAATTAGTTCTATGGCTAAATAATAAGCTCCTTTTGAAATTAATTTGTTTTTGTTATAAGAATGCAAAACATAGTCAATGAGATCCAATCATTGGTATTGTTTACCTCCAGTCATGAACGAATTGGAGTTCTGTTTGCTATTTTATAAGTAGAATTATTTTATAAGCTGTGTTTCTTGTGGGAATTATGAAGCAAACCTTAGATTCTAATAGAAGTTATTTTTTCTTTATATTATCCAGGTGAACATAATTGAAAAATGTCAAAGACTCGGTATTGGCGAGGGAGGATTCTATCAGCCTAGTTTTGGTGGCAGAAGGAAAATGCATTTGTGGATGATGTGTCTTGGTAAGGACTGGGATGCACAAACAAAATTGTATGGAGAAATTCGTCACCTTGATAATACAGTACCACCAAGTATTCCTGTGGAGTTTATTCCTTTGGTTTACGGAGCTATTCACACAGCTCATGAGGCACTCAGAAAGAGCAGAAAGTTAAAAGGACAAGATGTAGAAAATGTTTTGCCGTCCATAGATCCTGATGTTTGCATTGTTAATTTCTATAACGAAACCGGCAGGTTGGGGCTACATCAGGTTAGTATAAATCTTTTGTAAAATGAAATTAATGTTCACTAATGACCAAAATACGTCAATGGAACTCCTTGAAAATACGACAAAAGGTCACATCTTAACAAATAAAGAGGCTTATTACAGGGTGTTCGATATGCATCTAGCAGTGCTGTATTTAATGTTGCTGCGGGATGTGAACTTTTGGATCAACAATCAATCCAACTGTTTACATCTGCAGTAGCAGCATTAAATACTATGCAGCGAGGTAAATATTGAACACCTTATTACAGCCCATCTATAGATGCATTCATAAAAAAAATTGGGATGGATATGTACTGTGCAGGACAAGGATGAAAGTAGGAGAAGCCTCTCCAAGGGGATACCAGTGGTGTCATTTTCTGTCGGTGACTCTGCAGAGTTTCTCTATGGAACAGAAAGGGATATAGATAAGGCTGAGAAAATCACATTGGAATCTGGAGATGTTTTGATCTTTGGGGGTGAGTCCCGGCTCGTTTTTCATGCCATATCTCATGTGAATCCACACACTGCCCCCAGGTGGCTCAATGAAGAGACAGGGTTGCGTCCGGGACGGCTAAACCTTACTTTCAGACAGATTTAAACATGTTCAAGGAGCAGTATAAGTGCTAACTAAAACGCCCCCAGCCTGCTGGAATCTGGCAGATCAATTATCACTCAAATTGCAATTTGGAGTACTCTAATTGCAATTTCGGTGATCTAGGTAGTTTTAAAATCAGGCATTTAATCTAAGACAGGAAATTAAGATTGATGAAATTGCAAAACTGCAGAAATAACTATTTCCAGGAATAATTTTGACCTTTTTTTATCAAGATTTCGCCGAAAAAACGGAGCATTTTAGTTGTCTTTTATTTTACTGGGTTGTTCAACTGTTCTGGAATCTTTTAGAAAAAAAAGATTCTTTCAAATTGTCTTGTTATATTGCTTAAACATGTTCAACTGTTCTAGATTTTTTTTAGAGAAAAATGATTCTTTCAAATTGTCTTGTTATATTGCTTAAACATGTTCAAATGTTCTAGAATTTTTTAGAAGAAAAATATTCTTTCAGATTGTCTATTATAGTGCGTACGTAAGATGTGGTGATACGTAACATTTAACAGATTAGAGATATTTAATATTGATTTGCGTAGATGAGTGTGGGGGAAGCATTGCAGAATAGGATCAATGATTAACAAGTGCCCAATCTTAAGAGTGCTAGATATGGACAAAGACACTTATGTATCTACTGATGTTTTTGAAATAAGTTTGGTTGTGGTCTTGATTAAGCAAGAGGGGTTATATCTTATGCTTCAAGCTTGAGAACTATGAAATCAATTGCCACTCATGATTTGGAATTGGTTGCAGCAATGATAGCCTTGATATTGTGGAGACATTATTGGTTGCAGCAATGATAGTCTTGGAGTTTCCAAGTTTCCAAGACATGCGGGGGCATGGAAGCGCGTTTTCCACCCTTAAGATGCGTACCCATGTAGCATTGCAATATACTTTTTATGAGCTCATCAGCCCCTTGCATGAATGGAAAGGGGGGGGATACATTGTATCCCACAACTACTCAACTATACCCAATTGTTTGTGTGTGTGTGTCACTCCATCCCACAACCATTCAGACTAGACCCAATTGTTGTGTGTATGTCAACATGAAGCCAATGAGAGCTAACCTGGAATTGACCATGGGGGATCTCGAGGGAATGCATACAATGTCTACACATCTACGAAGCTTTGATAACAAAGGATCTCTAAGCTCCAAAAAAGTGCTCCGAATAAAAGGCCATCTTAGGTCCAAGACCCTCAAGGGTGTGATCCAAGTGACCTAGATAATTATCGTATTTGCGTAACATGAAGAAATCGTTTTGCTTGCCACGGATATAGAACACCAAGTATAATGTAAAGGTATTATTAATATATATAAACAGAATTTACTAATCTTCATAAGCTTTAAAGTCAAGACTCAACAAATTGCTTCATCTTTAAGCAAAGTTTATGTATTCCATATTTACTCTTGAAAAACCTATAAAAGTAAAACACTAACTTGAACACAAGTACGATCCTCAACCTCTTGGAAGGATGATATCAGAGAACAAATCTATATGGTATGGAAATATAGCTCTACGTTATTCCAAACATATATTGTTTCAAAAGAAAGAGAAGAACAAATTTGAATGAATAGAATATCACTTATAAGGGATGTGTTTGTGACTCACTGGCTCTCAATACTTTTTTGAGAGCCCAAAATAAATTATAAACACCCTTGAAAAGGAAAAAATTAGTTTGCATCAAAACATTTTGACAAGAAATAGTTTGAACAAAACTTATAATCACATACAGACAACAACTAGCAAAAGCACATGGTTCCATTTCTTACATAGACCAAGCACTCTACTTGATTTGCTCTCTTCCCAAGGCCCATGAGAAAATTGTCAGGTTTGATATCCCTGTGAAGAAAGTTTATTAAATGAATGTACTCGACCCTATTCAATTGCAAAATATGATGTACCCATTAGCATTCTCAATGCCCACAAAAATCCTGTTGAGAACAAAATTTGATGAGTTACATCAAGTCATGCACTCATAACTCATACCATCTTATCTGCAAGCATGAGAAGTCTTCAGGGAAAATTTCCTACCACAACAGTTAAAAATATCCTCAAGGCTAGGCCCTAATAAGTCCATCACAAAGACATTATAGTCTCCTTCAACACCAAACCATCTTATATTTGCAATTTCCACGACAAAAGAACCAAATAAAGTAAGCTTGCTCATTTGAAATAACCTTTAAGAAATTGCATTGAGTGAAATGTGAGCAAAGCTCAAGATTTTCTTACTTACTGCTTGTAGCACCCTATAAAGCAAATGTGAGTAAAGGTCTAGATTTTCTTACTACCTACTTGTAGGACCCTATAAAGCATATACTCATATAAAAGATGTGGGTGTTTAGTCTTCGCACTTTCCTAAAGTTGAAACAATGTCAACATATAAAACTTGTTTTGATCAAGGACCAGCATGGATCTACAATCAAATCACAACCTTTTGGAAATTCAGTAGAATACAATACCAAGTAATCAAAAAATTGACAGCCACATCAAATGCATTCATCTACAGTTTAACAAAACTAGTGGGTATAGTTCCAAGCTCATCGGCAATATCAATGGTAACAAATCAACTTGAATTTCTCCAAACAACAAAGTATTATATTTTGTGGATGTATCTTAAAATATAATTATGAAACGTACAAGCCAATCTACAATCAACAGAAACTCCACTCTGCCAAATACCTTGGCTCTATGTAGATAACAAAATGTATTCAAAATCCCCTTTTCCAAACAATCAATAGACATTTAAAACAATTAAAAAGCCCTCTAGACTCCAGAGGACATCATTCCCAATTTTAAAAAAGAAAACAACTTTAATATGGTACAATGAACACAAATAAATGTTAAATGGCAAAACCATGATGTATTTTTTATCAACATAAGGTATGTTATTGATACTCTAATAGTTTTAAAGAAGGGATGGAATGGGTCGAGTTTTAGGCCAAGAAACCTTCGTCTCTTAAAAATGATTTTGAAATCTTATAATCATGTCAAATGGGCATTTATTCTTTCTGTGTTACTGGCCTTAGGGATTGACCATTTTTTCTGCATGTCGCAGAGACACTCTACAAATGGGCCAGCATGCCTAAACCATCAATGGTGTATAATGATGATCTTAAAAGATTGGCTGTGCCAGTCTATCGGGCATAGTTTCCCACAAGTGCCAACTCTCTATATATGGAAACAGATACTCTTGGCTATTTGCTTTGGAGGAAAGCTGGTCTTGCAGCCATAAGGAGAATTCAACTTCAAGGCCAAGAAAGACAACTCATTAATGGGCATTTTGCAGACAATTATTTCCTCATCATTTCTGAAGACAGTCTTATAAGACAACAATAGAACATATTGACATCTTCTACAAGGAGTGAGGCTCTTGAATATATAATGAATAAGTACATAGTACAGATTAACATAAACCATTTTTAAAAATTGCTTTCCCAAGTACTGCTCAGCTTCAAATAGAAACAAAAAGTAAATGGCACAAAATAGAACATGGAAAATTTTTTCTAAGGTAAGCAAATATTAATGATTGTTTCTCTTTCTAAGCTAAACTTCTTTTATTAGAAAGATGTTGATTTATTCCAGAAGGACTTTACTGGGGAGTCAAATTTTCCATAGGAATATAACAACAACACCCTATGAGACGCTAGCAATTACATAAGCCTGAAACAATGATGCTACATGAATAGAAACTAAATGAACGTTCTTAATTGATTTAATGTTTCAACCAATGTTCTATCAGCTCTACTTGAGCCTCGTTAAGCCTATAGAAACTAATTGGGAAACTAATATTGACAACAGATAAGATCCCTAAAACTAATATCCCTAAACTTTCAAGTTCACTTATGGAAATCTCTTCTTCAACTACTTCAAAGATGAAAAATTGTCCTGTGAGAACCATGCCAACCAATCTATGTGACGGGCTGGAGAAGAGCTTGGAACATTCATAAGGTGATTTCACACCATTACACCTCATCGCCATTCATAAGGTGAATTGATAGACATGATGGCCAAATGTTTAAGGAATAGTTTAAGATACAGAGCAATGAGACTATCATACTCCTTCTGAGAGGGTATTTGCTATTTCCTGGGAACTGGAATTTCCATTTTTTATGTATAAAATAGTATATATTTTATAATTGCAAAGTACTTTTTCCCTTTGACACAACAGTGGCCATCTTTTGTAGGGCCACATTAGCTTTCTCAACATCTTGACCTCGCTGAGCGCTTTTCCAACCTACCAGCCTTATTGGAATGGGTCTTGTCTTCATCGCACCAGTTGGTCCTGTTATTCAAGCTGTAGATAGGTGCATGGCAAACCTTAAGGTTTTTAGGATAAAACTACTCCAGGCAGGATGTTGCGCCATCTGCATGTGGTTTAGATCGAATTTGTCGGAAGAGCATGCAGCAGTAGGGAAACCCTTGCCGGATCTCCACTTTGAGTATCGCTGCTAGTTAAACTCTCGGCCTAGGGTTTCTCTGCCAGTGATGTTTTTGGAGTCGGTTTTGTCGAGCAAGGAGTTTTCGAAGGCTTTAGGTTCAAACTAGGCTTTCAAGGTCCCCCAAGATGCCCTCGATTTCGAGTCACAAAGTGTTTGTCGTGTTTTTACTAGTTGTTTTCTCACCTCTGAAGAAAGTCAATGAGAAGAGTTCTCAATGTTTTAATGTTTGAAAGCCGAATAAATAAAGAGTAGAAACAAGCTTGGTAAACTGTGTGAACAAAACACAAGGCAGTTAATATTAACGCTTTAAAAAACTAGTTGGAACGGATCAGCCTCCAGTATCTTGACTTGTTTAGAAACACAAAATGAATGTATTATAATAGAGATCTCACTCCCAAAATAACATATACACCTATTTTGATGAGTTTCATTTGAGCTTTTACCAAATATTCACCTTTGTTGCAAGTAAAATGGCTAGGAAACCCTTGGGGAGTGACCTCTCTTCTCCTCCTGAGACTATTTTTGAGTGGATGATCATGGAATGATGAACACTGTTATGTTTGTAGACACTAGTTGTAATCTCATCTTTTTTATTCTTTGAACAGTAATTCATATATTGTGTAGCTTGGCTTATCATTTCAGTTATTCTATGGTAATGAAAGTGCATGTTGCTTTTAAATCATTAGTATGACTAAGACATCTCTTTCGGTGACCATGCTACAATTTTAGTCCTCACATCACACCATGCCTAAGAAGAGCGGGAAAAAGAAATCCAAGGCCACCGAAGATGATTCAGACATGGAGGTTATATCCAGGATTGAAATCATATATGAAGACACTAAAGCCATCACAGGAGTCGAACAAGAGTTTAAGTGGGGTGAAATATATCATATGATCAGAGACTGAAATGTCCCTGATGCGGGCCTAAAAGACATGCCTCTATATGAAAATATAAGAAAATCAAGTATCACGAAGGCCACAACGCGTTCAGAGCTTTTTCCGTGTGCTGAAGTAATCGGATGGATTCTACCCCGAGCAAACTTGACCACGATGATGATTTCCAACACAGAAGGGAAATATTTGGCTTCCTTCACTCCAACATACATAGCTAGGGCCTGCAAACTACCAACCCCGCGGATTATGATGACGGATGAATGGGTTAGAAATGTGGAGTTGGACATTACAAATTGCACCAAAAGGATGATGGTCGCCGGTAAATAGCTACGATAGAAAGCCTCTAGAAAATATGAGACTGCAAGTTTACGCACCCCTTACAAGGTCATAGCCCTAATGCTAAACAAGATCTTCGGCCGGGAAAATGGAAAATTCTACAAGTTAAGTTTGATCCCATTGATGTATTATGGGGCCCTTGAGGACACAATTTTCAATTGGGCAGACATTATATCAAACAGCTTGTCCTCATGTATAGTTGTCGCACAAGGAGGGATGACTCAAAGAAAGTCAAAATTCCGCATGGCTTCTTACTTGATAGATTGCATTCCCAAAGCTCAATTGTGATTGGGATCACACTAATACCCCTATATATGCGGCCTATCAAATTCTTTGGGCACACAAGTACTCAAGCTACTACAAGCTGATATGTGAGGAGTTTATGATGCCTCTATATGACCTTATCTTTCTCAAGGAGCCCGATTGTTTGTCGGACAATGCCATGGAAGCCATATGTGAATACGGAGATTATTATTTCTCTCAACAAGGTACTTACTTGAGGATGTATGGAGGATCTAGAGCCCCATCAATGACACCTAAATACGCTACAGACTATGTAGTCCACAAGGAAGCAGTTATACAAATGTTCATAGATGGAGTAGGCAATTTTATGTTCGACATGAAGAAGGCAGTTTTCCCACCACTGCCTTTCTGCATTGGCAATTATAAATTCACGAGGGTAAAAAATGCATCGAAATTTGTAAAATATCTAGAAATTTTCCACTTTGGGGAAAAGAGTTTCCACAGAAATGACTCCTTTGACAAGGTTCCAAACCATTGTGCGTTTGTAGGAGTTCATTTTGAATACTCTCATCATTTTGATAAAGATGAGGCGACATACAGGAATGTTGCTATAAGTAAGTGTTTCAAGAAGAAGAGCAGCACCATTGGGGGTAAAGGTAGCAGCAACACAACAGAACAGCAGAAGTAGCAGGAAGAGGCTACAAGGAAACGAGAAGAAGATGCTTGAAGGTTGTTGGAAGAAGCTGAGAAGCAACTAGCCGAAGAGGCCCAAAGGAAAAAAGAAGAGGAAGAAAGATTACAAAAGGAATCAAAAGAAAGAGTGCAAAGAGAAGTTGAGGAAGTAGCTGAGGAATTGAAAAAGAAGGAGCAAGAAGATAGAGAAAGTTTGAACCAGGACACTGCCCAAGATAATCCAACAGGCCCTCTTGCCTCATTTAGCAATACGATAACAAGAGGCTATGTTCCTCTAGCCCATCTTCGACTGGTTCTTTTCAATCCATCCAAACATCACATGGTGGCATGCTTGGACACTATATTCTTCGATAAGAAAAGGAAACCCATTGTTAGAAGATCAGAAAAGAGATTAAAGATCGGTGCTCAGCCTGATGTGGTCACAGTGACCGAGAAGACTGTGATGCAAGGCACAAATGAGGATCCTAAATTTTTAGCATCTGTAAGCATAGCAGCCGCCCAAGCCAATGCGGATAATGTTGACAAGTTGGTAGAATATTTTGAACATTATAAGGAAAGAATGCTTAAGATGAAGGACACTCTGGTCAAGGAAAGAGGAGAGGGTCGAGAATTAAAGAGGAAACACGAGGCTACCCTATCTGAGAAAGAGAGCCTCCAAAGGGAGTATGAAGACTTAGAAACGGAGAGAGATGCATTAGTGGTACATATTACCATCATGGAGGGGGAGAAAATGGATTCGAAGACAAGATTGCAGGACTGGAATCACAGAAATCTGCAGCAATCCGTCAAGTGGAAGAACTAAGAGCCCAAGTAGAAGAACTAGTGACGCAGAGAGGATCTTTTGAACCTCAACTGAAGATAGCAAATGATAGGCAGCCTGACATCACTCCTTTCTGTGATCAAGCCTGCGTAATTCAAAGGAAGATCCATCAAGTCCAATTAAAACTTGCAGAGGAGATATATAAGGTCAAGCGGGCAGAGACAAGATTGAAGGAAATTATAGTAGTGTCACTTGATTTCATAACAAGGCTATTAAAGGTTGTGTAAAAGGTTCAAGCCAGCTGACTAGGGTGGAAGCCAATTCAGCATTTCCCGAACACTTGCCTCAAAAGATAGCAGAATGTCTGAAGATAGAATTAGCACTCCTAGAATTCTGCAACAAATCTTCTTTGAGATTGACCACTGGAATAGAAAAGACTCTGGAAATATGCACAGAGTTCTACAAGAAAATGCGCTTGGTTCATAATAAATGCCAGACTTCTTCGGCAGCAAAGATCAAGGACTCTCTAAACAAAGATCAGCATTCGAATTATTTCCAAGATAGATTGCATGAAGATGAACAAAGCATTCAGAAAATTGAAGACATTGGTGAAGAAGTGGTTAAAACCTGGATTGCACAAGCCTCTGTTAGTAATTATCTCTTGGAAGACCTGTATAGGTTGACCCCACCAAAACTGACATAAGTAGAGTCACAGTTGGCGGCGCATGAAGTAACTGTAAGAATGCTGGAGCCAATGGATTATCGAACTATTGCAGAAGAAGCAAATGCGTGGGGAGTACATCTCAAGACCAGTTTGACCCACTTGAAATTTTGTCTTTTCTATATTTTGGCACTTTATGTAATTTTTTATTTTATTTTCCTAGTGCAAGGCACTAAAGGACAAAATTTTGAAGTCAAGGAAGTTCTAAAGTCAGGGTAGTCAAAGAGCCATTTGTAATTGTATTATAAATAGGAGTAGAAGATAGAATAGAGGGGACTTTCACTAGCGCAAGCATGCTGAGTTTATTTGTAAGAATAACAACTTTTTCTATGAATAAAGAAGAACATTTTTTGGTGGGGAAGGATTGCACAGGCTTTTACATGGAACCAGAACAGGTAAATTTTGGAGAAGAAAGTTCAGAACGTCTGTACATTGTCCCGTTGGAAGAAGTTGATCATTTTTGCAGACACACAAGGTCTTACGTCAAGAAACTTGGAGGGTTGAAAGCAATTCTTGCATTACCAAGAAGGCGGGCTCCTAAGAAATCAACTTCTTATACTCAAGATTTTATTCTTGTGGAAAATTTTGAAGAGTTGGTGGATTTATCTATTCAATAAATTATCCAATCTCTTGATCAGTTGGGGCCGAAATATCCTACAATTCAATCTTCATTACCATCTCCACCACGAGTTATGGTTGTTGCTAATCAACCAACATGGAGGGCCAGAACACCACTTAATCTGGCTGCACCTTTGTATGATCTGCCTAAATATCCATACATAATACTACCCAAGTTTGACCATGGAAAATGAATTTATGCATAAGACCACCTGAAAAGTTTTTATCTAGCTCTGGAACTTTTAAGTGTTGAGCATGAGGATGTTGTATGCATGCTTTTTCCTTATACTTTTGAACCTAAAGCATCTTCTTGGTATTTTAGTCTAGAAGTTAATTCAATGACCAATTGGGACACCTTTGAAAGGGTATTTAAAAGCAAGTTTGTTAGTCAAAAGACTGTTGCCACCCTTATGAAATAACTATTGTCTATGAAGATGGATCAGAAAGAAAAGGTTCAAGATTTTAATTGGAGATGTACTACTCATCTAAGTAATTTTAGTGCTACAACAAAACCAGTTGAGGAATCCTTGTTAGAATATTACACTACAACACTCTATCCCCCTATAGCGACGTTTGTTAAGAGAGCAGTTAAACGTACATTATTAGAAAATTATGATGAAGCTAATAGGGTGGAAGTCGACCTTGATAATATAGCAAAACACACTTCAGAACCTGAGGTAAAACCATCCACTGGTAAAAACCTTTGTTGTTAACCAGACCCAAGGAAGAGCACTCAAACGAGTTAGTGGACTTGGAGAAGGAAAAGGTAGCTAGTACATCCAGAAAGACATTCAAACCTTATTATCAAATAAAAGAAGAAGGTGGACAGTTTCAACCGCCTGTAAATAATTCTGTTGTTTTGAATTTTAACGAAGTAGGCATGGACCATTTTTGTACTTTCCACCAAGAGCATCATTCTGAAAAGCGTTGCCCACAGTGGATAAACTCAATGACTTTGGTTATGAATCAGCAGTTAGATGCGCAATTGACAGATCCTGAAGAAGAAGAAGCTCAAACTAATGAACCAGAAGAAACAAACAAGGAAACCACGATGGTACTATGGGATTATGTACCTACATTGGGGTTGAATGAAGAGTAATTTGTTGAGGATATTCAAGTATCAATAGTAAATGCCACGACTAGAATTAAAGGACCGGTGGTGGATGAAAATGTAGTACTGCCTAAAATAAGGAAGTTGAAAGAAAACATGAAGAAAATTCTTAGTACTACTCAAACAACACCTAAGTCTAATCCGTTGAATATCAAAGAGACAAACCGAGTAGTTGACAAACATGTGAAGTCTGTGACCAATAAATCAGAAAGTACTAAAAAAAAATTGGAAGAACATGACATGGGTTATGATATTGTAGAAGACATTAAGAAAACAAAAGCAAACATCTCTCTATTTGAATTATGTAAGCTTCCCCAACAAAGAAAGAAGCTGTTGGAAGCTTTTGATCCACAACCCAGTAGTATCCCAGAAGACATTGAATTTGCTACTAAAGTTAATGAAGCAAGCATTGGAGGAAAATCTAAATCTCAAACTTTACCGTTTATGTTATCATTTAAGATTTTTAATCATAATGTGCATTTTTGTTTGGTAGATTCTGGGGCCTCATCCAATGTGATGCCACTTTCGATATGTAAGAAGATTAATGGCCAACCCACACAATCCTCATGTAGGATCATTCAATTAGATAGATCTGCAGTCAAGGTAATAGGGGAAATGAAAAATGTGTTAATTCGGTTATCTGCATATAGTAGAGTTTGCCAATTTATAGATATCATGGTAGTAGATATACCAGAGGCCTATGGATTGATATTAAGTAGGGACTAGTCAACGAAACTGAATGATTACTTTGCAACTGATTGGTCTCACATGTGGTTGCCTTATAATAATAGTCACAATTGGATTAAGGTAATGAGAGAACCGCATATGAAACATAATGTAACTCAGCCGAAAGGAAAGAATGAACCTGTAAACTTCTCGTCTTCAATTTTGGTAAACTATTTTTTGGAACTTGAACTAGGGCACTACCAAGCTGAAGAAGACAATTGTGAATCAGACACACAGTCCGATCTCCTTCAATTCTCGTGGGCTGATGATATTGATTGTAATATAGTAAACTTAGTGACTAACATAGGAGATGATACTAACCAGGTAGAGTTAGAAGATAGATTTTGGTTTCTATATTTCGATGGTTCTAAAACCCAAGAGGGATCATGGGAAGGTTGCATCCTAATTGATCCATATAAGAATAAACACTTTCTCTCTTGTAGACTAGAGTTTGAATGCACAAATAACACTGCTGAGTATGAAGCTCTAGTCCATGGCCTGAAGAAATCCATTGAATTTAATGTTAGAAATTTAAAAAAAAATTGGGGATTCTGAGATAGTTGTTAGACGAGTCAGAGACACAATACATTGTTTATCACCGCACCTAAAAGGATATCAAGCTGAAGTCTGGAATCTGATATCACATTTTAATGCCTTTAATATAAACTCAATTCCTAGATCACAAAATGTTGCAACAGATTTCTAGCTACTTCTGCTTCTAGACTAGTGCCAATTAATCACAAATGTTCTATTGAACTCATTTTCAGTCCATCAATAGCAGATAATATTACAAATTTGAGGATATTTGATGATGATAAACAAATTATCGATTTCCTGACCAATGAGGAAGCTTTTAAAGATTCTGTGATTGATGATGAAGAACATCAGGCTACTTTGCAAAATGATGGATCAACCAAAGGAAATTTCATTCCCAAAAGAGTAAGGACACTGGAAGAAATGTTTGATCTAAATAGCAAATTCAAAAAACTAGCCAATGTCAAAACTAACAGTTCATCCATGCAATATGAACTAATAAATTTGGGGACGGAGGCTAAGCCCAAGTACGTAAATCTAGGAAAGTGTTACTCACCTGAAGAAAGGAGTTGATTTATTAATTTATGTAATATCCCAAATCCCGCTATTTTCTATTTCTAAACAATTATGCTGATACAACTGGGCATGCAAACTGCCATGCAACAATCCCTATTTTATAGGAAAAATTAGGGTTAGGGTTTGCGAGATAGAATGAACACTTACCACTGATAAGCCGGTCTGAACTACTCCAGAGAAAGTCTGCCAGTGATGCAAGCTGGATCGGAGAGGATCTGAGCTCCCCTGCTTCAGGTGAATTCCCCCAGCAGCAAGACGCCCAAGTAGGAAAGTGTGACGCCCTCAAGGAAGGAGGTGTCCGATCAGACTGAGAATTTGCAGGACTGATAGCGGTTCAATGTCGGAGAGAATGCTCGGAGCATGCGAAGGTTTTGAGATCTCTAGGTAGGGTAGCGAATCACTTCAGAGAGGCAGCTACTCACCCCTTGGAACCCCGAAACGGCTGATAACTACTTCGGATAAGCACTAATGGATCTGAAACTCATTGGGTACCAAAGTATGAAGCTGATGATGAGAATGGTGCCTGAGTTTCAGAAGGAAACTGAGATCTGAAGGCCCAGCAGCTAATTAGGGCTTTCTGGCTGAAAACCCCCTCTTACGGCTGCACACGTGTCCCTGCAACGATCTATACCATATACTAGATAATTGATGAATGAATGAAGAACAAGTGGTGAACCTGTATGGCTTACCCGGAATAAGACTAGGACAGATGTTTCACTGCCGAAATCCTGTTAGCTGAAGACTCCGTCTCCAACCCCAACTGTTGTGCTGCTATCCAAGAGCTCCCAAAATAATCATAATCCAAAGTGAAGTCTCCTTTCACTTTATCCTCTATTTATAAAGTTCAACTGCGCAAAACCTAATCTTTGACCTAATTAGGTCACTTTATCTTCTAATTTGCCGTTGACTTGCATGCATGCAAATGGAGACTTAAAGAGTGCATGCATTATTAAATAATGCTAGGATGGCATGCACGAAGGTGGCCTTTGGCCCCGGTGGCCCTTCTCAACCAAATGATGATGCCCTAGATCTTCTATGGATGGCATCAGTTCTTAGCTGATTCCCTAGCTGTCAATAACCGCTCGAACCCACAGGAATCACATAGGTTAGCGGTTTTGGGGCCTTAAGGCCTAATTGGAAGAGGACATTACAGTCCTCCCCGCTCGAGATTGCTTGTCCTCAAGCAACTTCAAATTGGGATGCTGCAATACCTGTTCACCTTCCCAAGTGGTATCTTCTAGCGGTAGTTCCTTCCATTGAACTAAGTATTCCCTGATTACCCTGTTCCTGAGCTTCCTCTCTCTAGTCTGAATGATCCATTCGGGAATTAGTATCAGCAGTCCTTCATCATTTAAAGGAGGCAATTCAGTGGATGGAGCAATGTGTTGCCCAAGGGTCTTCTTCAGGCTAGATACATGGAACACGTTGTGAATCTTGCTTTCCTGAGGAAGTTCTAGTTCATATGCCACCTCTCCCACTTTCCGGATTATTTAATAGGGTCCATAGAAGCGGGGTTTCAACTTCTCTGCTCCTTTCTTCTTAAGCGAGGACTGTCTGTAGGGCTAGAGCCTTAAGTATACTAAATCCCCTACCTCGAAGCTCCGTTCAATCCTGTGTTTGTCGGCATACATCTTCTGTTGATTCTGGGTTGTTTGTAAATTCTCCTTCAGTATTTTCAGGATGTCCTGACTGTCCTGTATCCAATCCTTAGCCTTAGGAGCCCTACTGTCTCCGAATGCCAAATCTGCATAGTCCAAGGCCTCGTATCCATATAATGCCTTAAAAGGAGTCATCCTAATAGACATGTGATAAGTAGTGTTGTAGCAATACTCCCCTAGGTGTATCCATTTGATCCAGGTCCGCTGCTTCCCTGCTACATAATTCCTTAGATACCCTTCGATCCATTTGTTGACTATTTATGTTTGCTCGTCACTCTAGGGGTGATAACTCGTACTAGTCGCCAGTTCGGTCCCCACCAACCTGAACAATTCCTGCCAGAAGGCACCCGTGAACCTGCTATCTCAATCACTGACAATGGTCTTAGGCAACTCGTGTAACCTGAAAACCTCCCTGAAAAATAACTCCGCTACTTGAGCTGCCGAGTAGTCTGATGGTATCGAGAAGAAATGTGCAAACTTGGTCAGTCTGTCAACTACTACATATAAACAATCCCACCCTTGGACCTTGGGAAAGCCTATAATGAAGTCCATGGAGATGCTCTCCCACTTTTGTTCTGGAATCGGTAGTGGCTGGAGTAACCCTACGGGGTGGGTGTTCTCAATCTTGTTCTGTTGACAGATGCTACATTCCCGGACATGCTGCATAATCTCCCCCTTGAGGCCCTTCCAAGAGAACCTCTCTCTGATCTGCCTGTAGGTCTTTAAGAAACCTTGATGCCCTGATAAAGGAGAATCGTGGGCTGCCTGAATGATCTTCTTCCTCAATGTGGATTCTGGAATGAGGTATATTATGTCCTTATAATAGATGATGTCATCTACAATCCGGTACTTGTCATCCTGAATTTGCCCATCCAATAATTCGCAGCGAATTTATTTTTGGAGTATTCCACTAAGAGAAGTGCCCTCCAATCCATGGATATACTACTGAGAGACAATGGGGCTGGACGCCTGGATAATGCATCAGCTACTACATTATTCTTACCTTTCACATACTCGATCTCGAAATCATAGGCTTGTACCTTGCTGACCCATTTCTGCTGTCGCTCATTCAGTTCCTTATGTTCCAAGAAATACTTGAGGCTGTTATGATCGGTTTTGATTTTGAACTTACTGCCCACCAGGTACTGTCGGAATTTTGTGAGAGCATGCAAGATGGCCAGCATCTCCTTGTCATATATGGAGTAATGGCGCTCGTAGTTCTTCAGTTTACGGCTCTCAAATGCAATAGGGTGATGATTCTACATCAACACTGCTCCTAACCCTTCCCCTGAGGCATCACATTCTACCACAAAAGGTTGTGAGAAATCTGGTAATGCCAGAACTGGACAAGAACTCATAATAACCTTCATCTCCTCGAAAGTTTTCTGTGCTAAGTCTATCCAAGTGAATGCTCCTTTCTTGGTGAGATCTGTGAGGGGTGCTGCAAATTGGGAGAATCCCTTAATGTACCGCCGGTAATAAGTACACAGGCCTAGAAACCCTCTCAACTCTGTAACTGTTTTTGGCGCAGGCCAATCTTTGATAGCCCTGATTTTCTCCATGCCAACCTGTACTCCTTCTGCATTGATTACGTGTCCTAAGTACAGCATTTCTTTCATGCCAAACTCACACTTGGACATTTTTGCATATAGTGAATGCTCTTCTAAAATACTCAATGTTTCGTCCGGGTGTTTCAGATGTTCTTCCCAGGTTTTGCTGTAAATCAGGATGTCATCAAAGAATACCAGCAAAAATTTACGTAGCTGTGCTCGAAAGGTATGGTTCATGCATGACTGAAAAGTGGTCGGAGCATTGGTCAGTCCGAAGGGCATGACCAAAAACTCATAGTGACCATAATGACAGCGGAAAGCTGTTTTGGAGATGTCCTAGTCCATTACCCTGATCTGATGGTACCCCGAGCGAAGATCGATTTTAGAGAAGTATTGAGCTCCTCGAAGTTCATGCATGAGTTCGTCAATTCTAGGAATGGGATACCTGTTCTTGATGGTCTTTTTGTTAAGTGCTCGATAATCGATGCACATACGCAGAGTACCATCCTTCTTCTTAACCAGAACTACTGAAGATGCAAAGGGGCTAGAACTGGGTCGTATATAACCAAGCTCCAGTAATTCTTTGATGGTTTTCTCAATCTCATCCTTGTACCTCTTGGGATTCCTGTAAGGAGTGGTGATGACTGCTTGTGTTCCCTCCCCTAGCTCGATGATGTGTTCAAAACCCCGGTTTGGTGGTCTACCTGATGGAATGTCCCGAAAAACCTTTTCATGTTTCTGTAGCAAGGCTTGAATGCCACTGGGGTGTTGTGAGCTAGTCTTCGGGGGTTTCCTGAAGGTGACAAAACATTCTGCAGCCCATTCTATATCATCCTGTCGGAGCACTGCCTCCATTCTTTGTGACGAGACCGGTTTTGGGGGATAAGTGTTCATGCCCCCTCAAAACTACCCGTTTGCCATCTGGCCCCTGGAACTCCATCTCCATTGCCCTATAGTCTGTAGTGTATTTCCCTATAGAGTAAAGCCACTGAACACCCAATACCACATGAGTATTCGCTACATCCACTACGTAGAAAGAGTCTGTCATCTGATAGTTACCTAAGGCAACATTCAGTTTTGGGATCCGGTAGTTGCACTCCATGCTGGAGTTCCCGGCTACTGCTACAGTGAATCCCTCGAACTTCTCGGTCTGAATACCTCTCTTTGCTACCCAAGCGGAGTCAATGAAATTGTGGGTGGCTCCCCCATCAATCAGTACTCCTACTCTGTGACCTTGCACTACTCCCCTGACCCTGAGAGTATGGAATCTCGGTACTCCAGACAATGTAGCAATGACTCCCTCTGGTGTATCACCCTGGTGTGATTCCTCTTATGTGGCCTCCTACTCATCGTCGTCCTCATCACTGTCTGAATACACCTCAATGCAGTGTGCCTTCGCCTTCCCTGCGCACCTGTGTCATGGTACCCATGGTTCCTAGCAGGTGAAGCACAGCTTCTTCCTTCTCAAATATTTCCTGGTGTCCTCATCTAACCAGGTTTTCTTGGGCACATCCTGCTGGAAAGGTTTCCTGTCCTTGTCCCTAACAGGAAAATTGGTTTTCAGAGGGAATTTGTTTTTAGGGACTAAATCCTGAAGATCCCTTGCCCGGCTAATAGCATCCTACAGAGTGAGGGGTTTGTAGGCTTTCACCCATCCCCGTAGTGGCTCTATGAGGGCCTCAGTGAATAACATAGTCAATCTGCTCTCTAACACATCTGTTACCATAACGGCTAGCCTCTGAAATTCTGAAATGAAAGATTTTGTGCTACCAGTCTGCTTGAGTTGAGCCAACTCCCTGAAATGGATCTCTGGATCTTTCCTGTCAAACCTCTCCATGAGTTTCTGAGTGAACTCAGCGTAAGAATGTATGGTGTTGTGACCCAATGTCACTAATCCGTGGTACCACCATTCGTGAGCTTCTCCTTCCAAGTGACGTGTAGCCAACTTAATGGCGTATGTCTCTATCATGGGGTTGAGTTGGAAATAGGTATCCAACTTTTGGACCCATGTTCTCGCTGATCCTCCACGAGTCCCATCAATGTTTGGGATGGTTAACCTGCCCAAGGTCTTCTGCAGCTCATAGTTGTGATTGAAACTCTTGTTGAAATTCCTGGGCCTGTTTCTACTCTTCATGTTGCAGAATTCTAAGAAAGACATGGCAGCATGAAACTCATCCCCTAAGTCTCTGTACTCCTGCAAATAAGCCCCAAAAGGCTCGCTGGGTTCTACCTGCATGACCGAGCCCCCTACTATATCTGCCAAGAAGTGAGGCATGGTAGGCCTGATAGTAGGTCTGTTGTATATGTGCAGAGTGTTCTGGATGTTGGTGTACACCATCTTTCCACTGCTGCTTGAAGATCCCCGCTCTACCGGTGAGGGAGGTGTACTGCTGATACCTGGTTCCGGTTTCGCTGACAGTCTGTTGATTGCATTGAGGACTTCTTTTTGTCCTTTGGCTAAGTCTTTCAATGCAAAGACCAAGCTGCGAAACTCCATCCGATCCTCCTCTTCTCCCGTTCCTTTTCCCCTATCCGAATGTATACCTGTCTGTTCCATGTCTGAATTGGTATCTTCTAGTTGGATATCTTCAAATTCTTCTGTGTATCTATTCTTCCTCCTCCTATAGGTTACAAAAGGATCTCCTTCTGTATTCATCTACTTTTCATCTCTTAAGCCCACAGCTGGCCAAGAAAATAGCTCTGATACCATTGTAATATCCCAAATCCCGCTATTTTCTATTTCTAAACAATTATGCTGATACAACTGGGCATGCAAACTGCCATGCAAAAATCCCTATTTTATAGGAAAAATTAGGGTTAGGGTTTGCGAGATAGAATGAACACTTACCACTGATAAGCCGGTCTGAACTACTCCAGAGAAAGTCTGCCAGTAATGCAAGCTAGATCGGAGAGGATCTGAGCTCCTCTGCTTCAGGTGAATTCCCCCAGCAGCAAGACGCCCAAGTAGGAAAGTGTGACGCCCTCAAGGAAGGAGGTGTCCGATCAGACTGAGACTTTGAAGGACTGACAGCGATTCAGTGTCGGAGAGAATTCCCGGAGCATGCGAAGGTTCTGAGATCTCTAGGTAGGGTAGCGAATCACTTCAGAGAGGCAGCTACTCACCCCTTGGAACCCCGAAACGGCTGATAACTGCTTCGGATGAGCACTGATGGATCTGAAACTCACTGGGTACCAGAGTATGAAGCTGATGATGAGAATGGTGCCTGAGTTTTGGAAGGAAACTGAGATCTGAAGGCCCAGCAGCTAATTAGGGCTTTCTGGCTGAAAACCCCCTTTTACGGCTGCACACGTGTCCCTGCAACGATCTATACCATATACTAGATAATTGATGAATGAATGAAGAACAAGTGGTGAACCTGTATGGCTTACCCAGAATAAGACTAGGATAGATGTTTCACTGCCGAAATCCTGTTAGCTGAAGACTCCGTCTCCAACCCCAACTGTTGTGCTGCTATCCAAGAGCTCCCAAAATAATCATAATCCAAAGTGAAGTCTCCTTTCGCTTTATCCTCTATTTATAAAGTTCAACTGTACAAAACCTAATCTTTGACCTAATTAGGTCACTTTATCTTCTAATTTGCCGTTGACTTGCATGCATGCAGATGGAGACTTAAAGAGTGCATGCATTATTAAATAATGCTAGGATAGCATGCATGAAGGTGGCCTTTGGCCCCGGTGGCCCTTCTCGACCAAATGATGATGCCCTAGATCTTCTATGGATGGCATCAGTTCTTAGCTGATTCCCTAGCTGTCAGTAACAGCTCGAACCCACAGGAATCACATAGGTTAGCGGTTTTGGGGCCTTAAGGCCTAATTGGAAGAGGACATTACAATTTATTTCAGCTATATAAAGATATATTTGCTTGGACATATGAAGACCTCAAGACATATGACACGCATATCATTCAGCACATTATTTCTATTAAAACATGTGTAAAACCATTCCAGTCACAACTAAGGAAAATGCATTCAAAGTTGGAACCTCTAATCCAAAACGAGGTAAAGAAATTACTTGATGCAAATATTATCTTTAGAGTCCGACGTTCTGAATGGGTGGCGAATTTGGTTCCAGTAAGAAAAAAGTCAGGAGAAATCAAGTTGTGTGTTGACTTTCGAAATTTGAACAGAGCTTCAGATAAAGACAACTATCTAGTTCTACCAATGGAACAAATTCTGCAGATGGTATCAGGTTTGGAGTTGTTCTCCTTACTAGATGGGTTTTCAAGCTATAATCAAGTGTTGATAGCCGAACAAGATAGACTGAAAACCACATTTCGCACAAAGTGGGGAACATTTTCCTATAGGAGAGTTCTCTTCGGCCTTATAAATGTTGGAGCTACATTTCAAAGGGCAATGGATATCGCATTTCGAGGATTAATCGACCACTGTGTAATGGTGTACTTGGATGACGTAACAGTTTTCGCAAAGAAAAGGGAAGATCGTGTGTTCCATTTGAAACAAGTTTTCAATCGCGGTAGAAAATACGGCATATCCTTGAATCCAAAGAAAAGTATCTTTGTGGTTCTAAAAGGACAATTGTTGGGTCATATTATTTCAAAGAAGGGAATCTCCATAGACCCAGAAAGAATTGAAGTTATATCTCATATTCCTTTACCCCATAATAAAGAAGTTGTTCAATCGTTTATGGGTACAATAAATTTTGTTCGAAGGTTTGTTCCAAACTTTGTACAAATCGTGAAACCTTTGCAACAAATGGTGAAGCAAAGTGTGCAATTTAAATGGATTGATGTTGAGAAGGTTGCCTTTAATGACATCAAAGCAGCAATCGCTCATGCACCTTCTTTAAGAAATCCTGATTTTGAAAAAGAGTTTATTATGTATATGTTTGCTTTAGACAATTCGCTTGCAACGGTGCTCACACAGAAGGGAGAATTGGGAGATGAGTACCCAATATCATTTATGCGCACCAAATTACAAGGGGCTGAATTGAATTACCCTACTGCAGACAAACAATCATATGCATTTTTCAAAGCAGTAAAACAATTTAGACCTTACATTTTGAAAAACAGAACCAAAGTAATCGTCCCTCATCCAATTGTCAGAACCCTCTTCGTGCAGAAATAATTGGGTGAGCGAAGAGGGAACTGGGTGACAGCATTACAAGAGTATGATTTAGAATTCAAACCAGCCACTATTATTAAAGGTCAAGGGCTATGTAAGTTAATCGCGGAAGGTCATACTAATGAAGATTGTGATTGGGAGAATGAAGCAGAGTTAAACATGATTGATGTATGTCCCATCTTTACTGCTCCCGAATCTTGGTATAGAGACCTGGTGCATTACCTCCAACAAGGATATTTACTGGAGCACTAGAAATCTAAGTAGCGAAGGGTGCTTCGTCTAAAGTCAACCTCCTACCAGATAATCAATGGAGTTCTTTTCAGAAAAAAACTACGATGGAGTATTCCTGAGATGCCTCAAGCAAGAAGATGCTTCCAAATCCGTTAAGGAATTGCATGATGGCCCTGCGGGAGGGCATTTTTCTGGAGATACTATCGCTCACAAGATCCTCATAGCTGCCTATTATTGGCCAACATTATTCAAATATGCTCATGCTTGTGCGAGAAAATCCGATGTATGTCAAAGAAGCAGTGGAAGATTGTCCAAAGCAGCTGGACCATTATAGCCTGTCATTATTTCATAGCCTTTCGAACAGTGGAGTATAGACATCATTGGGGAAATCAACCCAAATTCTTCACTACAACATAGATATATTCTCATGGCTACGGATTATTTCACAAGATGGGTTGAAGCAATTCCATTACGCAAAGTGAACGAGGACGCGGACATCAACTTCCTACAAGAAAACATTATGACCAGGTTTGAGGTTCCAATTTCACTTGTTTTTTAAAATGCGTCTTATTTCTCATCCATTAAGACAACTGAATTCGCTTGTGAAAAGGCAATCAAATTGCATTATTTCGCCATTTATTATCCTCAGGGAAATGGGTTAGCGGAATCAACAAACAAAAATCTCATCAGAATTCTAAAGAAGATTTTTATTGAAAAGCAAAGAAGTTGGCACACGACACTTCCCAATGCACTATGGGCAGATAGGGTCACCCCAAATAATTCTTTGGGAGTGCCTCCTTATACCTTGGTTATGGGAAAGAGACTATTTTACCCTCAAACATTCTGCTTCCATCCTCACAGTTAGCTCAAGCCTCACGAGGATCCAACAGTGAAGTTTTACAAGCTCGTATTAACACTTTGTTGAAACTTGAAGAGCCCAGACTTAAGTTTAAAGAAATATTTTACCAACATCAATACATGGTCAAGAGGTGGTTTGATCAGCGAGAGTATGGGAAAGGGAATTTTGAAATATGAGACTAGGTTCTAAAATGGGATCACCCGCATGACAAGAAGGGAAAACATACCAAATGTCAACATCTATGGGTTGGCCCCTATCAGATTTTCGAGAAGCTAGGCCCCTCGACTTATAAGTTGCAATATTTACAAGGGCAGGAAGAGAACCTTCCTGTTAATGGCCTTGTTCTCAAGCCATATTTCACCTAGTTCTTTTAGGAATCCTTTTGTAAATAAATAAATCCTTTCTTTTATTTTCTTGTTTTCTTGCCATTTGTTTTATTTTGTTGATTTACTTTAGTTTATTTGATTTAGTTTCAGAATAAGTCAGCTCAATTTTTTGTGCTTAGGGACATATGGATCTAAATAATTGCAAAATGCTTTGAAATCCAAGAACTTCTTATTGGGAGATTTATAAGAGATTTTCTTCTAAGATGAGATTCTTTAATTTATAGACTGTTGAAAGGGAATCTATTTCAAGAACACATTGAAGTATTGCTTAAGCCCTGAAAAACAACAGAGGTGTATGAGGTCTAGAATACTGTCTTGGGGCTCCATCCACCTTCACATTAATATCTGTCCTAGGAAGCTTGTCGCGATAGACCCACGGAAAGGAAGCAGAACTGGTAGGTGTATGGCATTCAAAATAATCCCATGCGACCAAATGAAAGCCAAAAGGCTTAAGATAAAGGGTCAAAATTCCCAAACATAAAATATACATCAAGAATATATACTGAAGAAATAAATCAGTAAAATAAATGCATTGCTCAGAAAGGTTCTTCTTCATCCATGAGTTGAAACAAGTCATCACTCACACAAAAGGACATCATGGATGGAAGAACCTAAATCAATTTCTCAAAGTAAAAGAAGCAATCAAGGAAGACTCGAAAGACAAATGTCTTTAAGCATCAAAAGAATGCGAATGGCATTGGAATGAGGAACAAACGAATGCATCTGTCTAACTCTGCCACAATCATGTGGTGTTATTTCTAGTAGCAACCAAACACAGAGGTAAAATGAATCTCACATATTGGCCCCAAGAGAGTTATCGAGACTTCTAAGCCTGGTTACCCTACCCCAAAAGACTACAATCAATTTGATGCATTGAATTTTACATCCCTGGAAAAGTATAGCTTCTTAAATGATCTCGAAAGAGGCATTAAATAAGTTGCTCTAATCAAGTACCATGTAGCAGCTTTTGTTTTGAAAAGATAGTTTTTTAGAGATATGTGTTCACTAGCTAGTCGCCAATTGTTGCTGCTGCAACCGCTTCTCCAAAAAATTTACATTTTTAGGGCTCCTCCTTAGAATTTTGGTTTTAAGCCTTCCTTAGACTAGTACTACTGCTTGATTTTTTCATTCCATGGCTTAGTTTTTCTTTGAACAAGCCAAAAAAGTTTTTCACTAAGTTAGAAAACTCATATTTTTCTTCCGATGTGTCAAAAGAACTCAACGAGTTAAGCCGACACATCGAAAGAACTCAGCTTTTTCGTTTGACGTTCTTTAGCTGATTTTGTTTTGCTTTTCAAGTTTTGAAATCGTGGCCAAAGTCTTTATCAGAAACATTTTATGAATTTCTGTCGACGGTGTTGGCAAAACTCGACCTTTCAAGTGGATGCTATCGGCGAAACTTACCGTTCCTTGTGGACACTTTTCATCGAAGGAGTTTCTTGATTTCATCAGAAGATCTCACCGAGTTTTGTCGGCAGTGTCGGCGAAAATCAGTGTTTGCAACCAACGTGTTCAGCAAAACTTAAAATTTGTTGCCGACACTCTTTATTGGAACTCTTTTGCGAGTTGTGCCAATAGGGTCTTATCGAAAAAGTTTGACGAGTTCCCATTGATAGTGTCGACGAAACTCGGCGATTTCAGCCGACATTGTCATGGACAACTCAAAGTTTGGCGCCAACACATCGGCAAACTCAAGGAAATCTTCCGACGAGGTTTAAAGTTAAAGCACCAAACTGTTCGAGCCTTCAGCATTTACTTCACCCCAACCACCGCATTAATTGTGTTTTGGCATTATATTTTATATAAAAGCGATGGGGTTTTACGATATGTTACTGCAATCTCATTTTTGACGTATCGAATCAACATTAGACACTTGGAGCTTTCGAATTACCTCACCCAGCGTCGTACCCACACCAACAATTGCCAGGAAGGCCCTAAAACTTATCTTTGTCCTATGTTGTTCTAGAATCTTGAAAGGACTATTTCATTGGAGGTTTAGGGTTACTATGATTGGGGTTTTTGTTGTCTGCGACCTTGTTTTAAAAATCCAACCTCAGCCCATAGGGTCTCTCATTTAATTGATCGACCACCGGAGTCTTCCTGAGTCTGGTTCTAGGAAACCCTTGACCTCGCTGAGCGCTTTTCCAGCCTGCCAGCCTTATTGGAATGGGTCTTGTCTTTGTCGCACTAGTTGGTCTTTTTATTCAAGCTGTAGATAGGCGCATGGAAAACCTTAAGGTTTTTAGGATAAAACTGCTCCAAGCAGGATGTTGCACCATCTGCATGTGGTTTATATCGAATTTGTCAGATGAGCATGCCGTAGTAGGGAAACCCTTGCCGGATCTCCACTTTGAGTATCGTTGCTAGTTAAACTCTCGGCCTAGGGTTTCTTTGCGAATGTTGTTTTTAGGGTCGGTTTTGTTGAGCAAGGAGTTGTCGCAGGCTTTAGGTTCAAACTAGGGTTTCAAGGACCTCCAAGATGCCCTCGGTTTCGAGTCACAAAGCGTTTGTCGCGTTTTTACTAGTTGTTTTCTTACCTCTAAAGAAAGTCAATGAGAAGAGTTCTCAATGTTTTAATGTTTGAAATCCAAACAAATAAAGAGTAGAAACAAGCTTGGTAAACTTTATGAACAAAACACAAGGCAGTTAATATTAACGCTTTAAAAAGCTAGTTGGAACGGATCAGTCTCGAGTATCTTGACTTATTTAGAAACACAAAATGAATGTATTATAACAGAGATCTCACTCCCAAAATAACATATACACCTGTTTTGATGAGTTTCATTTGAGCTTTTACCAAATATTCACCTTTGTTGCAAGTAAAATGGCTAGGAAACCCTTGGGGAGTGACCTCTCTTCTCCTCTTGAGACAGTTTATGAGTGGATGATCATGGAATGGTAAATACTGTTATGTTTGTAGACACTAGTTGTAATCTCATCTTTTTTATTCTTTGAATAGTAATTCATATATTGTGTAGCTTGGCTTATCATTTCAGTTATTCTATGGTGATGAAAGTGCATTTTGCTTTTAAATCATTAGTATGACTAAGACATCTCTTTCGATGACCATGCTACTGTTTTAGTCCTCACACCACACCATGCCTAAGAAGAGTGGGAAAAAGAAATCCAAGGCCACCAAAGATGATTCAAACGTGGAGGTTATATCCAGGATTGAAATCATATATGAAGATACTAAAGCCATCACAGAAGCCGAATAGGAGTTTAAGTGGGGTGAAATATATCATATGATTAGAGACCAAAATGTCCCTGATGCGGGCCTGGAAGACATGCCTCTATATGAAAATATAAGAAAATCAGGTATCACGAAGGTTGCCACGTGTCCAGACCTTTTTCCGTGTGCTGAAGTAATCGGATGGATTCTACCCCAAGCAGGCCCGACCACGATGATGATTTCCAACACAAAAAGGCAAGCTTTCACTTCCTTCACTCTGTCTTACATAGCTAGGGGTTGCAAACTACCAACCCCGCAGATTATGACGACGGATGAATGGGTTAGAAATGTGGAGTTGGACATTACAAACCGCACCAAAAGAATAATGGTCATCGGTAAACAACTAAGAAAGAAATCCTCTGGCGAATATGAGACTGCAAGTTTACGCGCCTCTTACAGGGTCATAGCCCTAATGCTAAATAAAATTTGTGGTCGGGCAAATGGAAAATTCTACAAGTTAAGTTGGATCCCATTGATGTATTATGTGGCCCTTGAGGGCACGATTTTCAATTGGCGGACATTATATCAAACAGCTTGTCCTCATGTATAGTTGTCGCACAAGGAGGGATGACTCAAAGAAAGTCATATTTCTACATGGCTTCTTACTTGATAGATTGCATTCCCAAAGCTCAATTGTGACTGGGATCACACTAAGACCCCTGTATATGCGACCTATCAAATTCTTTGGGAACACAAATACTCAAGCTACTACAAGCTGATATGTGAGGAGTTTATGACGCCTCTATATGAGCTTATCTTTCTCAAGGAACCCGATTGTTTGTTGGAGAACACCATGGAAGTCATATGTGAATATGGAGATTATTATTTCTTTAAGGAAGGTACTTACCTAAGGATGTATGGAGGATCTAGAGCCCCATCACTGATTCCTAAATACGCTACAAACTATGTAGTCCACAAGGAAGCAGTTAGACAATTGTTCATAGATGGAGTAGGCAATTTTCTGTTCGACATGAAGAAGACAGTTTTCCCACCACTGCCTTTCTACATTGGCAATTATAAATTCACGAGGGTAAAAAATGCATCGGAATTTGTAAAAGATCTAGAAATTTTCCACTTTGGGGAAAATATTTTCCACATAAATGACTCCTTTAACAAGGTTGCAAACCATTGTGCGTCTGTAGCAGTTCATTTTGAATACTCTCATCATTTTGATAAAGATGAGGCGACATACATGAATTCCTGCAACATGACTGCTCTAAGTAAGTGTTTCAAGAAGAAGAGCAGCACCATTGGGGGTAAAGGTAGCAGTAGCACAACAGAACAACAAAAGCATCAAGAAGAGGCTGCAAGGAAACAAGAAGAAGATGCTCGAAGGATTCTGGAAGAAGCTGAGAAGCAACTAGCCGAAGAGGCCCAAAGGAAAAAAGAAGAGGAAGAAAGATTACAAAAGGAATCAGAAGAAAGAGCGCAAAGAGAAGCTGAGGAATTGAAAAAAAAAGGAGCAAGAAGACAAGGACAGAGAAAGTTTGGACCAGGACACTACCCAAGATAATCCAACAGGCCCTCTTGCCTCATCCAGTGACACGATAACAGCAGGCCATGCTCCTCTCGCCGAGCTTGGACTGGTTCCTTTCACTCCATCCAAACATCGCACGGTGGCATGCTTGGACACTATATTCTTCGATAAGAATAGGAAAACCATTGTTAGAAGATTAGAAAAGAGATTAAAGATCAGCGCTCAGCCTGATGTGGTCACAGTGACCGAGAAGACTGTCATGCAAGGCACAAATGAGGATCCTAAATTCCTAGCATTTGTAAGCATAGCATCCGCCCAAGCCAATGCAGATAATTTTGACAAGTTGGTAGAAGATGTTGAACATTATAAGGAAAGAATGCTTAAGATGAAGGACACTCTGGTCAAGGAAAGAGGAGAGGGTCAAGAATTAAAGAAGAAACACGAGGCTACCCTATCTGAGAAAGAGAGCCTCCAAAGGGAGTATCAAGACTTTGAAACAGAGAGGGGTGCATTAGTGGTATAGATGACCATCATGGAGGGGCAGAAAAGGGATTTCAAAGAACAAATTTTAGGACTGGAATCACAGAAATCCGTAGCAATCCCTCAAGTGGAAGAACTAAGAGCCCAAGTAGAAGAACTAGTGATGCATAGATGATCTTTTGAGGCTCAACTGAAGATAGAAAATGATAGGCAGCCAGACATCACTCCTTTCTGTGATCAAGCCTACATAATTCGAAGGAAGATCCATCAAGTCCAATTAAAACTTGGAGAGGAGATATATAAGGTCAAGCAGGTAGAGACAAGATTGCAAGAAATTACAGCAGTGTCGCTTGATTTCGAAACTGGGCTATTAAAGGTTGCAGAAAAGGTTCAAGGCCAGCTGACTTGGGTGGAAGCCAATTCAGCATTTCCCGAACACTTGCCTCAAAAGGCAGTAGAAGGTCTGAAGACAGAATTAGTACTCCAAGAATTCTGCAACAAATATTCTTTGAGATTGACCACTGGAATAGAAAAGACTCTAGAAATATGCACAGAGTTCTGCAAGAAAATGTGTTTGGTTCATAATAAATGCCAGACTTGTTCGGCGGCAAAGATCAAGGACTTTCTAGACAAAGATCAGCATCTGAAGTATCTCCAAGATAGATTGCATGAAGATGAACAAAGCATTCAAAAAATTGAAGACATTAGTGAAGAAGTGGTTAAAACCTGGATTACACAAGCCTCTGTTAGTAATTATATCTTGGAAGACTTGTATAGGTTGACCCCACCAAAAGTGACAAAAAGTAGAGTCACAGCTGGCGGTGCATGAAGTAACTGTAAGATTGTTGGAGCCAATGGATTACCGAACTATTGCAGAAGAAGAAAATGCGTGGGGAGAGTACATCTCAAGACCAGCTGGACCCACTTGAAATTTTGTTTTTTCTATATTTTGGCACTTTATGTAATTTATTATTTTATTTTCATAGTGCAAGGCACTAAAGGACAAAATTTTGAAGTCCTAAAGTCAGGGTAGTCAAAGAGCCATTTGTAATAGTATTATAAATAGGAGTAGAAGATAGAATAGAGGGGACTTTCACTAGCGCAAACATGTTGAGTTTATTTGTAAGAAGAACTACTTTTTCTATGAATAAAGAAGAACATTTTTTGTTGGGGAAGGACTACATAGGCGTTTACATAGATTGTGTGGAGTACCAATGTCGAATTACTTTTTATTTAGCTTCCGTGCAAGTGTGAGATCATCGTGACCTTATGAATTATTTCTTTAATGATGAATGATTTTGCTTTCTATTTGAAATCTTGTGCATATACTAAGTAATGAATGCTTTACCATTTTCTCTGCGATGAGGCGAGACGGCTCTCTCGCGGCTAGGGTCAAACCCTAGCCGCCCTGCATTCCTCAGGCTGCGTGCTGCCCCTGTCCTCCAGGCTGCGTGCATCCGCTGAAGCTACCTCTTCCGCGCCCAGCAGTGTTGCGTTTTGGAGCTGTGTTTGTAGCTGCGTTTTTTTGCCTTTCTCATCCGCCGCGGCCATGCATTCCCCTTCCTCCGGTGGTCGGGCCATGGATCCGTTGGAGGCTTTCAGAGTTCTTGTTAGATCTGCAGGCCCTAGGGCAAAGGCCGCCCCTCCTGCCAAGTTTGTTAAAAAGATGGAAGAGATCCCTTCTCTGGAGCTCTCCCCTTCTGATCCGTGCCGCATGGCCCTTATGCTCTCAGAAAAAGCCCTCATTGGCAAGTTCACTGGTCTGTGGCCCAATCCCAAAGCAGTGGATCAATGGATTGCAGAACGTTGGAGCCCCCTGGTGCCCTCCCATATCTCTTTATGTGCTGCAGGAAGAGGGTATTTTGTGTTTATTGTTGAGAACAAAGAAGAGCGGGATCTAATCTTCAGATCTGGACCATACTTCATGGGATCGAGGGGGCTGTTCTTAGCTCCTTGGTCTCTGGATTTCAATCCTGAAGCAGAGATCACGGCTGCCCCGGTTTGGGTCCGGCTCCCCCATCTTCCTCTTCATCTTTGGGGGAAAAGCTCCCTTGCTGATATAGGAAACAAGCTCGGCCGTTTCCTGGATAGCGCGGAGCCTAAAGGGGATCATTACACCTGTGCGCGCATCTGTGTTGAGGTCAATCTCGAGAAATGGCTCCTGGAAGCCCTTCATCTCTCCTTGGGCGAATGGAGTCACATCCAAGAGCTGGACTATGAGCATATTCCCTTCAAATGCCTCCGGTGCCATGTTTACGCTCATTTCGTGAAAAGCTGCCCCAAAGCCCCGGTGACGGTGGCTCCTCCCCCGGCCAATGGGGCAGACTTCCAGCCAGTTGCCAATAGGCGAAGGGCTCCCCGGAAAAAAGACTCCAAATCAGAGGTGCCCACCACAGAAGAATCTACCCCAGCTAATAAAAACAGATTTGAAGCCCTTCAAGAACTCGATGACCAGGAACCAGAAGTAGCAGTAGCAGCTGAAGAAACGTTGGAGCCAGGTCCAGGCCAGGAAAAGGAAGCACCAGCAGCAGAAGAGGTTCCAGATGTGCATATCCCCCCTGGTACCGCGGAAGACCCCACGCCTGAGTCCTTTGGCTCGAAGAAAGATCCTATCGATTTGGGTGGCGAGACCTCAGCCCAGGTTGGGCTGGCATCCTTGGTCCCTTCCTCAAAGGAAACCTGCGACTCTGAAGACTTTCCGCTCCTTCTCCTCCCCTCACCAGAGGACGCAAGACTAATAAAGAACGCAAAGAAAAGGAAGCAGCCTCAAACATCAGTGCGGGCTCTCAAAAGAAACTGGATCCTTTCATTAAGGGACACTCCTCTCTGCCAGTTTAATGCTTTGCTTTTGTATTCTTCTCTGCTCACAATTTGTGAGAGTCTACTCTTGTAAGCAGTACTTTTCTCGAAATAGCTTCAGGAACATTTGGGATTCATTTCTCAAAGCACTTTTAAGAAGGCTGACTGTTTTATTTGAGGCCAGCAGCCTTCTTCCTCAGAATTTCTCCTTGTACGCTTGGCTGGGCTACAGCCTTTTTTAAAAATTTATAAAAAAATTTCAGTTTCTGTTAAAAAAAAAAGAAAAAGTAATGAATGCTTTACCATTGCAAAGCTATCTTTGTTAATTTTTCTGTTGTAATTATGTGTATGGAATTAGAACAACTATCTGTAGAATTCAATATGCAGCATTACAGTACATTACTCTTTTCCATTTAATTTTTCTCCCTGAGGGGATAGGATAGACTAGTTTAGAATGCATTAGATTTGCTTAATATAGAAGCGATTGAGGAGCAAGATTTAGTTAAGGCAAGAGGTAAGAACCTGTGCAACTCTTTTGAGGTTCTTATTTATCAATCACTTGCATTTAGTTTAGGCACTTGCAATTCATCCTTAAGAACAATAAAGATCACATAAATGGTGGACTGGGCTGCAACTATTAAAAGACTTAAACAATTTTAAATCTGCAGTAGTCGGGCCGCTGACAGGATGGGTTCCCCACACCAAACTGTGAGTGATCTAGTTGGGATCGATTATCAGGGAGAATAGCTACTATCGGTACCTGGGATTTTTCCAGGCATCAACAAGAGGCTTATTACTACTCGTAGCCTTTGGACTCAAGTGGTATTACAGAAGTATATAGCACCCTTGTCCCAGTTAGATTCGGTCTGCTCTGTGAACAAGGTCAAGAGGGGTTGTTCTATTATTTGGAAAGTTGTTGTTCAGGATTTTGGCCTTATTGGTTCTGGCCTGGTGTGGCAGGTTGGAAATGGTCGAAGTGTCTATCTTGGTTCAGATCCCTGGGTTGGGTGTGGTATGGGCACATACCCTGCTTGAGGAAGTTCGGGTTTTTTTATTTGACAGAGGAATTATATTTCTCTCATAAGTAGCGGACAAGGAAACTACAGATTTGTGGCAGCATGGTTGGCTAGGGGGTGTGCGGATGGGGATGATAGCGGAACAGTGTGTCCATTGGGATAGGTATGTCCAGGTGTTAAGACACTCCCACGTGCGCTTATCTGATAGAGAAGATGTATTGATTTGGGATATGTGCCCATCCGGATCCTATACTCCCAAGGCTGGATATATCCAACTGAAGCTGGACTTGTTCAATCGGGAAGTGGTTTGGTGGTGGAAATGCCTCTGGAAGCTTCACTGTCCAGCCAAGGCAAAACTTCTTTTTTGGTCAATGCTACATAATAAAGTTCCTACTTGGGATAACCTTTAACGTCATAGTTTATGTGGTCCTGGGTGGTGTGCTTTATGTTTGGAACATTCCGAATCTATCAATCATATTTTTGTGGGGTGTTGGTTTGTACAACAATTATGGGAGGTGGTCTCTCGTGCACATAATCAGGTTTGTCATTGGTAAGGTATCTCGGTGGAGGAAGCATATCTTTCCTGGGTTTGGATAGGCGGAACAAACATCTTCGGGCATTACTTTGTATATTTTCCTAGGGCGTTTGGATGGCCCGAAACTCAACCATTTTCCAGGACCAATACACAACCCCTGAGGTTATTGTGGCCAATCGCTTGGGGATCCTTGGTTTTTTCCCTCAAGTGGGTCGGGGCTTGGGGGTGAGGTGCATACAGTCAGAGGAGATTGATTGGGGGCGACCATGGGAATTCTTTGATGGTGTTTCGCAAGGTCAACCGACTATGTGTGGGGGAGGCATATGTCTTTTCCTTTTAGACGAATTTTTTTTCTATCTGAAAGCAGGATTAGGAAGGGGGACAAACAATTATGATGAACTTTATGCTCTAAAGTTACTTATTTTATTTGCAGTGGAAAGGATTTGTTTTACTCTTCAGGTTTTAGTGGGCTCTATGGTGATTCTAAACTGGATTAAGGAATTACAGCAGTGTAATATCTTACGACTTGTACCAATCCTTGAGGATGTTTTAGCTATAAAACATCGTTTTGACAATGTGACTTTCACACATGTTTTCAGGCTGAGAAACAGGATGGCTGATTGACTTTCCAAGGAAGGTGTGCAGCTCATCTTGGGAACATGGCAGCTCGAAGAGCACAATCAAGGACAAATCTTCAAATACTATCATAGATCGTTTCATGACGGTCTAATACATGATATTTGATCTAGGGAACAACAAGACTGTACCTTTTTTTAAATTCATTTTTGTCTCTACAAAATTATTGATATACTATATGACCTGGTCATATAAGTGTTATTTTGGTTTTTTGTACACAGATGTACCTTGAAGGAATGTTCTACTTTTTATATATTTTTTTGGACAATATAAGTAGCATGCTTCCGTTGTTTATATAGTTATGAATGTAATTTTGTTCTCATTTTGTAGAAATAAAATTACGATTTTTTTTGAGGAAAAAAAAACACATTCATTGCAAGATAGGCAATGTTAAAAAAGTTTAGAATGACAAGTGTTCGGACCTTACCCTTGCTTCATGAGGAAGTAAAACCCATTTATTAAGTTTGCATGCGGGACATTCATGAATGCATTTTTTAATTAAAAAATTATGCATGTGGAATTTTGCATGAAAAATAAAAACGGCACCAAAGCTTATAAAAACAAAGTTGAAGAGTTAAGGGGGCGCATAAAGTTATTGTGAGAAGCAAAAGCAGTCATTGAAGACAAGAGAGACTCAGTGCATGAGCAGGGGTGCACCTCTGAGGTAGAGATGATGCATTATGGGCATAGAGAGGGTGCACATATGAAACGAAGAGTGTTAGAATACTCAAAAACCCATCTCCATATCCATACTTATGATATATTTTATTAATCTTTATGATTAATTTCCTAAGTTCTAGACTAGGTAGTTGGCCTCCACCTGCAATTCTGGTCAACAATTGCCATGTTTACATCCATGAGCGCCCCACACTGATTCTAGATAAGATTCTACCAACTTTATTTTACTTCCCATATTAATAAGTGTGCTTTCCTGCCTTTCATAGAATTGGACTATTTTTTACAGCTTTAAGGTGGAAAAGGTAAAAGCTAGTCTCATGGCAACTGCCTTTTTTTTCCAACTCATCCTCCATATATTTCTCTCTTAAAATCATAATTCCATTGACTTTCCATCACACATTATCTAGCATGCCTTATTCATCTAATTTGTCACCTTCTTGATTGATTTGGAAAGTGTTTTATGCACCTATGGGGGATTTTTTACTTTAGTAATCCTGCTAATTGTGAGGATTCAACTTGACTTCTTAGGCTTTTGAATCTCTGATGTAATTATATATATTGGACAGCCAATACATTAAAAAGGTTGGTTGGTGTAAACTTATTCAATGCAAGTTAGTGTTATGCACCAATTTCAGTCTCCAATTTGAGTGGATCTATGCATGTTTCCCAGTAATTTTTGTGAGTTCAATTGTGCTAAGACCAAGCTTAACTTCCACATGGTATCAGAGCTCCCTTATCTCGATTGTTCTCATCTCTTTTTTTTATTGCAAGATCGATTATCACTCTTTTAAGGAGCACATTCAGTCTACCAAGGGTGCAGTTGCTGAAGAAATTGATCAATCTCAAAATATCATCTTGAATCCATTCAACTATTTCGAATGGAAGCCACAGAAAAAGACCTTGTTGAGGGCCAAGGGCCTCTACAAGGTGACCATGAAAACTAAATATGAGCCTAATGCAGTAGCTGAGAAGATCAAGTGGCATAATAGGAGGGATGAGGCTTATGGTGTCTTGTGCTTCAGTATTTCTACAGACCTTATTTTCCATCTAGATGGATTGTCCACACAAAATGAAGCATGGGAGAAAATTCAAGATTTGTTTGGAAAAACAGATGAATTGATGGGACATCAACTAGAGAATGAGCTTATCTCGTCGAGTTCAAGAAATTTCAAGACCTTACAAGACTATTTCTCCAAGTTCAAAGCTCTTGTTCTTCAACTAAAGCAGTGTGGACTTGAAAAGAAGGATGAGCAACTAGTCTTGGCCATACTTTCGAAGCTATGCCCTGACTACTCAGTGTTTGTTCGACCTTCCAAGCCACCAAATTGACTATTCAAAACTATAAGATGCCATCACTTGCAGAATTCATGGAATCTTTGACCCAGGAGCAAGACAAGTTGGTCATGATGGGAACCATTAAATATTCCAAAGATCAAGCTTTGGTTGCTCGAGATTCAAAGAAATATTACAAAGGCAAGATGAAGGTTAATCCAAAGAAGCCTCCTGATCAAAAGAAAGACAAGTCAAAGTCTCAAGAGGAGTCTTCAAGTTTCAAGAATAATTCCCAAAAGAAGAAAGGAAAGGGTGAAATGAGCAAGTGTCCACGCTGTAATAGGGGCTTCCATCCAGAGAGATCATGTATGAAGAAACAAATTGATATGATGTCTCAACTCCTTGACAAGCAAAATATCTCTCTCGCTAAAGGTGCAAAGAAGAAGGAGGGAGGATTAAATTTTGAATACAAGGAGAGAGTTCATGCCTTAGTAACAAGCACTGTAAGATCCTCTTCTTTCATCGTTGATTCTGGAGCTTCAAGACATATGGTTTCAACAAGGGAGGCTTTCACCTCTCTTGATGCTTCGAATGGTCATAACATTGTTTTGGGAGATGACTCTAAAATTGAAAGCAAAAGGAAGGGTAGAATAGATATTGACCATGGTTCATTCAATATTTTTTTGTATGTCCCGGGTCTTGCTGCCAATCTCTTATCAATCTATCATATGACCCACATTGGGTCTCCTAAGAAGGTTTACTTCACTCCCAATGATGTAGAAATCAGTGATATTTCCAATGGTAGAGTCATAGTGAAATTTTTTGTTGATCGTAGCTCCAAAGTGTACAAGTTCTCACACTTCATGCCCTTCTCAAATCCCTTTGCTCTCCTCACTCATGCCAATGAAGCTAGCAAGTTATGGCATGAAAGGTTTGGCCATCTAAACTACAAGTATCTTTCTTATTTGTATGACAAAGATATGGTCATAAGGTTTCCCAAAATCAAGTTTTCTAAAGAAGTTTGTCAAGGATGCATCCTAGGAAAATACCCAGAGCACAAGTATGAGAGAGTCAGTCATGAGAGAACCTATGCACCTCTTGATCTTATTCATAGTGATATAGTTGGTCCATTCCCTCATATGTCAATGAGTTAATCCAAATATGTCCTAACCTTCATCGATGAGTTTTCTAGATACTGTTGGGTCTTCTTCCTCAAGTACGAGTCAGAATTCTTTGATCTTTTCAAGGGTTTTAAAGCCCTAGTTGAGAACCAGACTAGAAAAAAGATCAAAGACATCAAATCTGAAAATGGTGGTGAAATGTAAAATATGAATTCATACAATTTTGTGAATATGCAGGGATCCAAATCCAGCATTCTGTTCCTTACACACCTCAGCAGAATGGTGTTGCTAAGAGGAAGATTAGATCTCTCAATGAGATGGCCACTTGCATGATGGAGCCTAAAACTTTGCCACCAAATTTTTGGGATGAAGCAATCAATTGTGCAACCTATATTCAAAATAGGGTGCCTCATAAATCCTTGGATGGAATCACTACTTTCGAAGCTTGGAGTGGACACAAGCCTAAAGTGTCCCACTTTAGAATTTTTGGCTCTAAAGCTTAGGCTAGAATTCCACCATAAAAGAGAAAGGATTTGCAGCCCCAAATTCAAGAATTCCTATTTGTTGGGTATCCATAAGATTCCATAGGATACAAACAAGTATACTTGAGCACTCAAAAAGCTTTCATGGAAAGGACTGTTCAGCTTCAAGAAGAGCCCATGCCAGCATCTAAAATTGGAGAATCCTCTTCACCATAACCTTTGATTGTAAGTGAAGACTCTAATGAGATTTATGATTTTGATATGTCTGATAATGAAGATTTAATTTCAAATCCAAGCTCACCTACAAGAGCTAAGTGGGAAGCAAAGACTATTCAAGCAGCTCTAAAACTAGCTGGGAATCCTAGTGATCTTAGGAGAACTAGATCTCAATTCGAAAGTTCCCTTTCTGTCAGAGATCCAAACTTTGCTGAGAAGTGTTATCTGATGAGTGAATATGATACACAATCATATGAAGAAGCTTCAAATTATCCATGGATGGAAAGCATCCATGAAATAAGAATTTCATTCACTCCAAAAAAATGAGACATGAGAGCTAGTCAATCTCCCACCTGGACAAAAGCTAGTCAAGTGCAAATGGGTCTTTAAAAAAAATTTGTTGTTGATGGATCTCCTCTGAAGTAAAAATCAAGGTTAGTGTCCAAGGGCTTCTCCCAAATCCAAGGCATTTACTACAATGAGACATTTGCACCAATTGCAAAGATGGGCTCAATAAGACTAGTTTTGGGCATTGCAGCATCCAAGCAATGGGAGGTACATCACATGGATGTAAAAAGTGCCTTAATACATGGTGATATCAAGAAATAGATCAATATGTAGCATCCAAAATGTTTTGTTACTAATCCATCTCTTGTGTGTAGGTTGAAGAAATCATTACATGGGCTAAAACAAGCTCCCAAAGCTTGGTATGCCAAGATAGATGGCTTTCTATTATCTCAGAACTTCAGTAGATGCAAGTCTGATCCAAATGTCTATTTCAATTTGATTCATGGTTTAATATTAATTATTGTCTTGTATTTGGATGACCTTTTGATGATAGGAAGTTCCATCGAAGAAATTGCCTCCTTGAAGGATGCTTTGAACCAAGCTTTCTCCATGGCCGATTTGGGATTGTTGAGCCAATTTTTAGGGCTTGAGATTTCTCAATCAGTGTATGGAATCAAAGTACATCAGTCCAAATATGCTTCAGACCTACTAAAGAAGTTCAACATAAAATATTTCGAGCCAACCAAGACTCCTTTCCTCTCAGGAGTTAAGCTTGAAGATGCAGATTCAATTCCCTTGGTGAACAACACTCCGTACAGACAGCTAGTTAGTTGTCTCCTTTATCTTACTCACACTCAACCTGATATTTATAATGCAGTGAGTGTGGCATATAGACATATGGAGAAGCTATGTGAAATCCATTGGAGGGAAGCAAAGAGAATATTTCACTTTGTGTAAGGAACCAAGACACATGGGATTCACTATGTTGCAAAAACTTATCTACATTTAGTTGGTTTTACTAATTTTTATTGGGATAGAGATAACACTGATAGAAAATAAACTTTTGGATATGTGTTTATGCTTACAGATGGACCAATTTTCTGGTCAAGTAAAAAGAAAAGTGCCATTGCACTTTCTTCAACAAAGGCTAAATACAGAGGAGTTGTGAATGCAACTACTCAATGTTTGTGGTTGCAAGGAATACTTGGAGAGTTTGGGATTGAGTCTATCACTTCCACGGACATTTTTTTGTGACAACCAGAGTGCTACTCGAATCTCAATAGACCATGTTCAGAGGCCGCGAACCAAACATATAGAATCCATATGCACTACATCAGAGGACTTGTGCATGATGAGATCATTGCTCTGCACTATTGCACGTCATCTGGGCAAGTTGCAGACATCTTCACCAAGGAATTCTCTTAGAAGAATTTTATCCATCTCAAATCACTGCTTGGGATAGTTGATCACATGGTGAAGATGGATTGAAGACAAGATTTCACAAAATTTTGTTCATGTCCATGTTTCGAGGGAAGGTTTTTTCCCATGAGGTTTTCCTTCTTTCCTTGTTTTTTTGGAAAAGCATGTAAAGGGCGACTAAACATGTTGCTAGGCTCTATATTTTTTATATATTTTTAATATTTCATGTAAGTCAGGATTAAAGGGGAGTGTTAGAATACTCAAAAAGCCATCTCCATACTTAGAATATATTTTATTAATCTTTATGATTAGTTTCCTAGGTTTTATACTAGGTAGTTAGCCTCCACTTGCAATTATGGTCAACACTTTCCATGTTTACATCCAGGAGCGCCCACACTAATTTTTGATAAGATTCTGCCAACTTTATTTGACTACCCAGATTAGTAAGTTCTATTTCATGCCTTTCAAAGACTTGGTGTTAATGTTTTGAGCAATAATGGAGATACTTGAACTTTAAAACTTTTAATAAACGAATACAGTGCATGTAGATCTCATAAACAATTCAAACACACAAATTATTCAATCCATAAGACACATGATGTGCCCTGGGAAAACCCTCCAAATCTGGAGGATGAAAAACCCAACAAAAAATCCTTTGATTATGATAGATAAATGGAGAGAATGATTTTACAACACTTGCAGATTGCCTTATAAGAGATATCTAAGCAACACTAGAGAATATAGATCACTCAGAATATTGTCTTAACCTTGTCAAGTGCATAGCCATTTAATAACAAGCTTATTCAGTCATACAATGAAGGTAGTGAATGGTTACATGCCTTTAGGCATTATGAACACTATATACATTGTGTGCAATGTGGGCACTATATACACATTAACCTTGTGTGCCTTCCTTGACTTGGTGCCAAGTTGTCACCTCGTAAATATCTCCCACACTAAAGATATGTGACCTCCATTAATTCACTGGTGTTAACTGCCTTTCACTGAGCATTTAACTAATTGAACTGAACTGGACTTAATGGAGCTGAATGTAACTGCACTAAAATGAATAGAAGTGAATGTAACTGCACTAAAATGAACAGAATTGAATGTAACTGAACTGAATTGAATGCAACTAAACTGAACTTAATGTAACTTAACAGAAATGAATGTAACTAGTGCTTCACCATCATTGTCATCTTCAACAACCATTTTGCATAAATTAAGGAGTTGACTACTTAATTAACGGAAACTTGTTTATCATAACTAATACTCAACTAATGTCTTATTAATTTGAGTTCACTTGGAGTCATACATGGGCAATTCAAATTCTCTCTCTATCTATGTGCTCATCTCATTTATCATTAATTAATTATGCATGGTTCATGAGTGTTTAATTAATTAATCATCTTTATCATATCATATTCAGAATAATTGTTTCGAACCTATGATCATATGTATCACCCCGGGTCATATAGTCATATACTAAAGTAAATCACTCGAGGGGTAGCTAATCCCTAAAGGAAACTTGTAGCACCTGTGACCATGACTGGCCATACATCACATAGTATATCCTCGAGACTTAATACAACATAAGTTCTCAACTTGTTAAAACACAAGTCTTCGACCTTAATACAACATAAGTTCATGATCTTAATACAACATAAGATCCTAGTGTGAGCATCTCTCCCGAATAGGACTTGATACAACACAAGGTCCTAGCTTAATACAACATAAGCTCTTTAACTTAATACAACATAAGTTCCATTGAGAAGATCTGAACCTAATACAACATAGACTATGGACTTGATACAATACAAGTCTCATGGGAATGACTCCCAAAGTGAAACTTTGAACACTTAGACTGTTTTTAACAGCTTTAAGGTGGAAAAGGTAAAATCTAGTCTCATGTCAACTGCCTACTTTTTGCCAACTCATCCTCCATATTTTTCTCTCTTAAAAGCATGATTCCATTGACTTTCCATCACTCATTAGCTAACATGCCTTATTCAACTAATTCATGACCTCCTCAACTGATTTAGAAAGTATTTTATGCACCTAGGGGGGATTTTTTACTTTAGTAAGCCTTCCAATTGTGAGGATTCAACTTGCCTTCTTAGGTTTTCGAACCTCTGATGTAACTATATATTCGAACAACCACTACATAGAAAAAGTTGGCTCATGTAAATGTATTCAATGCAAGTTAGTGTTATGCACCGATTTCAATCTCCAATTTGAGTGGATATATGCATGTTGCCTAGCCATTTTTGTGAGTTCAGTCTCCACGGAGAGGGCGCACTTCATCTGGATAATAGAGAGGGTGAATTTATCAGTTGTTGAGATTGTTTCTAGGAGACCGAATTCATTAAAAGAGATTGAGAGGGCGAATTGCAAAAATTGTAATCTCGGTATTGTTGTGGTTTGGACCACACTCCATACCTCTTGAGTGAAGTGACATGTGACTAAGATGTGGTTTACAGTTTCCCCATGGGAGTTGCAAAATGAGTACATGGATAGGCCCTAAAAACCTCCTTTTCATAATTAAGTTGTCCCAGGTGAGAACCTTATTGTGTAGTGGTATCCATAGGAAACATTTTGTTTTTGGTGAAGTGGATAATTTCCACAGTCTTGTCCACCACCATTTTGGGGAATCCTCAATTTTATATTTTGAGAGTTCTTTGTAACCCAATCTTACTTTGTATGAGCATGAAGTTGAGTGATTTATCCATATAAGAAAGTTTGGTTCATTCATTAACATTAGTGATGCCCTTTTAGTCTCAGTTGTATATCTCTCCTAATGAGAAGCCTAAAGCACTGGGAGCCCAATCCTTGAAGCACTATAACATTCGAGTTGCCCTAATTCTAAATTTTCTATAGATACATCCTCCAAATGTAGTAAGTTCATGGAGGGAAGAGTGGAGGCCAGATCATTTGAGATAAGGTCCCCTAACAAGATTCATACGACAGGGTCTGTGCCAACCAAAATGGAGTGACCATCTCTAGGGTTTTAGGATAAATCTCGTCCCGTGACGTGCAAACTACAATTGACGACTCGCCAAAAAAGGGAGCCTCCAGGCATGAGTGAGGGAGTGGATCGTATCCATGAAAGAAGTGTGTGTGGAGTAATGTATTTTTGGAACATATAGTCATGCTGTAATTATTTTTGTGAAATGAGCCTCCAAAGGTTTTTTGCAGCTATTGATTATGACAAAAGTGGCAAGTCCTTTAGACCCCATCCCCCAATCCTTTGGATTTACATAATAATTCCCATATGCACAACAGAATAACACCCTTTGCCATGTTCTCGAAACAAATATATGATATGCATGTTTTCCTTATCTTGTTTATGACCAACTAAGGATAAATGCTAAATCCATCAAGTAAATTGGGATGAATTCAATAACACTTTCAACAAGTGTTAAATGACCAACTAGATAAATCCATCTACGGTACTAGAGATGAATTCGTTTATCGATCTTGTTTAACAACCATTTCCAGTGTTGAACCCTATAATCATTGGCTTTTGGCAAAAAACCTAGGTATTTGAAATAAGAGTTAAATGGATGCCCGAGGAAAAGAAGAAGTATAACTAGCTAAGGCTTGGGAGGAAAAAGAGCATGGAAAAAATTAAGGGAGGATTTTTTTAAATTTATCTCTATACATGTAGTTGAAAAGAATAGCTTTAAAATGTTCTCCAAAGTTTTAGCCTCTTAGATGGGCGCTTTCCCAGATATAAGGATGTCATCTACGAACAATACCTTTAATAGGTATAGTGATCTTGTTATTTTTACTTCGGTGAGGTTTCCAATGGATCACTCTTTGTTGATGAACCTGTTGATGGCATCTGTAACTATAGGGGAGAGTAGAGGGGATAGAGCACAACATTGACAAATGTTATAAAATAGGATCATAGAGAAATAACAATTATACAATCAAATAATTAAACAAGATGCAAATATTAAACACATTACAAGAGAGGCACATATATAACGTGGTTCACCCAAGATGGGCTACATCCACATGGAAATTTCCAGTCCTTTATTATTAGACCATCTAGCAAAATGAAGGGATACAAACTGCAATAACCCTGCGACACTTCCTCTTCACACTATCATAGTCTCTCTCACACAATCACGGAGATTGTTTACAATGCTACAATACAAAACTTAGTTGTATTACAATGCTTTCCTTTTATAGGGGAATTACCATGGGAAAATACTATGAGTCACCTAATACCATGGGTCCGCAAACTGTTGTCCAACAAACATCTCAAAAAAAATCTTCGAGGGCTTCGCCCCCGGACCCCCTAGCCGGGGGGGATGCCCCCCCCCCTCCCCCACACCCCCCAATTGGGACGAGTGTATAGTAAAACTAGGGTAAAAACACGACTGAACAATAACATCTCTGATTATGGAAGATCAGGCTCCACAACCAACAATATCCCATTGGATACTGATCACAACAACTCCACTGTTGTTGTACTTGATGGATTATGCTCTAAACCGTGGACTTGTCAAATTTCTCATTTTCACCTTCATGCTTGAAGGCCAATAGAAACTGAGCAAGAGCTCAGTTTCTCTCTGGTTACTACCTTTGTCAACATGTCTGCAGGATTCTCGCTATTATGTATCTTTTCCAACTTTGAAAGTTCATCTTCCAAAACTAATCTTATGAAATGGTACTTGATTTGTATATGTTTAGTCTTCGAATGCAAGGTTGAGTTCTTTGCAAGATGAATGGCACTCTGGATGTCACTATACAACATGTTATTCTCTTGCTTCTTACCCAATTCCTCCATGAACCTCTGTAACCAAGTCATCTCTTTACTAGCCTCTGTAGCAGCAACATACTCTAGTTCTGTTGTTGAAAGTGCAAAAACATTTTGCAATTTTGAAATCCAACTTACTGTTGTTTCACCTACAATAAATACATACCATGTGGTGCTCCTCCTGGTGTCTTTATCACCATCCATATATGCATCAACATATCCCTGTAGCACAATGTCTGAACTACAAAACATAATGCATGAGAAGTGGTACCTCTCAAATACCTGAGAATCCACTGTACCGCTTTCCAATGCTCTTTACCTATATTGTTCATGTATCTACTCGCAACTCCCACTGCATGTGTTATCTAGTCTTGTGCACACCATGGCATACATCAAGCTTCAAACTGTTGATGGATAGGCAACCTTGGACATGTTTTCTATCTCTTCCTGTGTATTGGGACACATCTCCTTACTTAGTTTGAAATGGATGGCCAAAGGTGTACTAGCTGGTTTTTCATTCTACATTCTAAACCTCTCCAACACCTTTTCTATGTACTCATCTTGAGACAATGTCAATTTGCGATTTTTCTTGTCTCATGTTATTCTCATACCAAGGATTTGTTTTGCAGCACCCAAATCCTTCATCGCAAATAATTTAGCTAGTTTTCTTTTGAGCACATTTATATCCTGCATGTCAGGCCCTGCAACAAGCATGTCGTCCACATACAATAACAATATAACATATCTTCCATTATCTAGCCTCTTTAAATAATCACATTGGTCAGAATGGCATCTATTATATCCCTGCTATGTCATAAACTTATCAAATTGTAAATATCACTGCCTTGGAGCTTGCTTCAGGCCATACAAGCTCTTCTTCAACCTGCAAACCAAATCCTCCTTCCCTTTAACCTAAAACCCTTGTGGTTGCTGCATATAAATCTCTGCCTCCAAATCCCCATGGATAAAGGTTGTTTTTACATCTAAGTGTTCAACATGCAAATCCTCTACCACCACTAAACTTAAAATAGTCCTAATTGAAGTCATTTTAACAACAGGAGAAAATATTTAATCAAAATATATACCTTTCTTTTGTGCAAACCCATTTACAACAAGTCTAGCCTTGTACCGCGTCTTGCCTCCATCTTCTTCCTTCAACTGTAAACCCATCTATTCTGCAATGTTATTTTTCCTGCAGGAAATTCAACCAAATCTCAAGTCTGATTTCTTGCCAACGAGTCCATCTCCTCATTCATTCCTTGCTCCCACTTCTTTCTAGCTTCTACCTGCATTGCCTCTTCATAACATTCTGGTTCACCTGAATCAGTAATCAATAAATAATACAATGAATGAGAGAATCGTTCAGGGGGTCTACTTAACCTGGTATATCTTCTTACATTTGCAGGAGTTTGAGGAACTTGTTGCTACTCTTGATTTACAGGTGCCTTTGGAACTTCATTTTCTTTGATTTCATCAAGCACTCTGTACTATGTGCTTTCCTTTTCCTCTTTCTTTCCCTGCAACTGATCTTTGTACATAACATTTTCATTGAATACTACATCTCTACTCCTAATGATTTTGTGATTTTCATAATCCCATAAGCGATAACCAAAATCATCAACCCTGTATCTAATAAAGGCACATTTCTTGGATTTAGCCTCAAGCTTTGTTCTATTTTCTTTATCAATGTGGACAAATGCTTCACAACCAAAAGTTCTCAGAAATGAGTAGTTTACATTTTTAGTTGTCCATTCCCCCTATGGAATTCCACCATCCAAAGCACTTGAAGGCCCTCTGTTTATTAAATAAACAACAGTATCTACAGCATCAACCCAAAACTGTAAGGGAAACCCTGCATGCAATCTCATACACCTTGCACGCTCCATGATCGTTCTATTCATCCTTTCTGACACAATTTTCTTGTGGTGTTCCATGGATTGTCTTCTCTCTACGAATCCCATTGTATGAACAACAACTATCAAACTCCTTGCTACAGTATTCACCTCCATTATCAGATCTGAGACATTTTAACTTTTTTTTTTGTCTCATTCTCAACCAAAGCTTTCCACTTTTTAAAAGTAGCAAACACATAAAATTTCTATCTAATGCAATAAACCCAAGTTTTTCTAGTTGCGTCATCAATAAAAGTAACATAATAATGAGAGCCACCAAGATATTGTACCTGAATCGGTCCCCATACATCTGTATGCACAAGCTCTAACTTTTCACTCTTGTTTTGTTTCCCAACCCTGAGAAATATAACTCTCTTTTGTTTTCCATAAACACAGTTCTCACATAATTCCAAACTTACCTGCTTCAGATCTGGAAGCAGTTTCCTTGAGTGGAGAATCTGCATCCCCTTCTCACTCATGTGGCCAAGCCTATGATGCCACAATATTGCACCCGTTTCTGTGGAAGCTATAGAGATAGAATAATCAGTATTCTGAGGACATAAATACAACGTATCTATCCTATCTCTTTTTCTATTACCAGTGCTCCTTTAGTGATCTTCCACCACGTTTTACAAACGTAGACAATCATCCGCTATCTCCCAACTGCCATGTTGAGATTATATTTCTTTTCATAGGAATATGCCTTACATCTTTTAGCAGCCATTCATTTCCATTATTTAACTTAATCCGTACCTTACCCATTCCAACAATTTTACATGGTTCATCATCCCCCAATAAAACATGTCCAAAATCACCTAGAACATAATCATGAAAGAATTTCCTATGGGGTGTAACATGACATGAATCCCTTGAATCTACTACCCAGTGATCACTAGTATTATCTAATTGAATAATCAAAGCATCTTGTAACACATCACCTGCTACATTTGCTTCCTGAGTAGTCTCTTGCAGATCGTCCCCTTTCTTCTTTGGAGCTGTGCAGTCTTTCTTCAGATGTCCTTTCTTACCACAATTCCAATTCTCTATCTTTCCAAATATGGACTTGGATTTTCCCTTTCTAGACTTGTTGTGATAACCTGGGATCCTTCCTCTCTCTTTTTGTCTCCCCTGCTCTCCATGGTCAACGCATTACCTGATGACTCACCTATGCTTTTTCTTCGCATTTCCTCACTAAGAATAACACCAACAACATCATCAAATTTAAGAGTGTTTTACCTAGGGACAAAGTTACTTACATCCATGACCAAGTTGTTCCAGCTTTCTGGAAATGAGCACAAGATTATAAGAGCCCTAACCTCGTCATCGAAGTTCACTTTTATAGAACTTAGCTGACTAGTAAGCGTATTAAATTCATTTAAATGGTCAGCAATAGATCCACCTTCTAACATCTTCATATTAAATAAATGCTTCATTAAAAATACCTTGTTGGAAGCCGAGGGTTTTTCATATAGCTTAGCCAATGCGCTCATCACACCCTTTGTTGTCTTTTCTTTTGATATATTGAAAGCCACCGACGAAGCCAAGCTCAGCCGTATTGTTCCCGGTGCCTTTTTGTCAAGAACCTCCCATTCTTCATCATTCATAGTCGTCAGTTGTTTTGTTTTTCCACCCAATGGTAGGTATAGATCCTTATGGTACAGATAGTCCTCCATTTGCATCTTCCATAACTGGTAGTTTTGGCCATTAAATTTCTCGGCCCTAAACTTTCATTCTTCTACCATTGCTCCCACTCGAACCAATAACTCTTCTTTCCTGCGAGTTTACTAGCCAAGTAGACATTTTGGCTTCGATACTAATTGTTAGAAAAAAAAGATCGTAGAGAAATAACAATTATACAATTAAATAATTAAACAAGATGCAAATATTAAACACATTACAAGATAGACACAGATATAACGTGGTTCACCCAAGATGGGCTACACCCACACAGCAACTGACAGTCCTTTATTATTATACCATACAACGAAATGAAGGGATACAACCTGCAGCAATCCCGCTGCACTTCCTCTTCACACTCTCACAGTCTCTCTCACACAATCATAGAGATTGTTTACAATGCTACAATACAATACTTAGTCATATTACAATGCTTTCCTTTTATAGGGGAATTACCATGGGAAAATACTACGGGTCACCCAATATCATGGGTCCGTAAACTGTTGGCCAACAAACATCCCAAAAATTTCCTTCGAGGGCGAACGAACCCTCGTCAGGGGATCGCTAGCCCCCAAACCCCCCAGCTGGGGGGGATGGGCCTCCCGGACCCCCACGAGGGGATGATGTCCCCCTGCACCCCCCAGTTGGGATGAGTGTACATTAGAACTGGGGTACAAACACGACTGAACAATAACATCTCTGAATCTGGAAGATTAGGCTCCACAACCAACAGACGAAGACCACAGGTTGGAAAAGGGTGAGGTTGAATCGTTAATGAGGACAATGAAGGAGACAATTTTGAAACATTCTTTGATCCAATTTAGAAGGAATGAAAAAAACCAACATGGGCGAGGATGAGCCATATATAAAGCTAATTGAACTTGTCAAATGCCTTCGAGAGGTTAATTTTTGGCATAAAAAAAGGGATGAGTTTTGGATTTTATACAACGCGGAACTTCTTGAACGACCTCTACTGCATCATGGATGCATGTGTTATCTAGGAAATTGAATTGCTCGAAGGATATATTGGAGGATAGGATATGCTTAATTTTTTGGGCAATGACCTTTGCGATTAGTTTGTAGATGAAATTACATAGTGAGATTGGATGATATTGGTCGAAACCTAAGGGAAAATCGTTCTTTGGGATGTTTCCAATGAATGTGGAGTTGAAGGGGAGATGAATTTTACTTGCTCTCCTAGATTCTTCAACAACCAAAACAATATCATCTGCCATTAAATCCCAAAAAAGTATGAAGAATTATGACGTCCATCCATCAGACCTTGGGGATTTTCCTGCTTGCAATGTGAGAAGAGCATTGTGAAGTTCATAATTTGACACTAGTTTTTGAAGTTCCTCATACTAACCTAGAATAATCTATCTTTCGAAAAAGAAGAAATTGCCATAATTTCCCTTGTGTGTGTGTGTGTGTGTTTTTTTGGAGGGGGGGGGGGTTGTCAATAGAGTTTTATAATGGTGAATGACCGCATTAGAGATAGAGGTGAAATCCTTGCAATCCTCTCCCTTGTTGTTTTTGACATTCCATATTATATTTAGTGCTTTCCTGCCTTGTTTTCTTTTGTAAGTAAGAAATACGATATTAATAATTTGGAAAGGTTTTAAATAGACTTTCGACTAGATTTATCTCCATGGCATTCTGAAATAGCAGGTAACTAGTCTTGATGCTAAAAAAACATACCCACAAAGCCCCTCCAACAAGGTATAGGGAATGAGTGGGATCGACAACCTTGAGGGTCGAGCCATCATGAGGATTTGTGGATGGGACATGATGAAGGGACGTACTAGGGGCAGAGTACAAAGAATTTAAGACCTATAAATGCCTTGGGAGGTCGTGCAGAGCTCCAAGATCCAATCTCTCTCTCTCTCTCTCTCTCTCTCTCTCTCTCTAACCTTGCATAACTATACTTTGTTATGGCAACTCTTATTTTTAACCGGTCGAGCAATCCAATTGTTCTAATTAGTCGATGGTTATGGCTTTGAGACTGTAATTTTTTTTATGTGATAAAAATGGTCATTCCAAATGGCGCTTGATACAAATGGAATGCAACAAATTACATATAGTAATGATCCACTAATTTACTATTATGAATTTATATTATTTTTTAATAGCCCGATGCTTGGTCTATAATTCTTGTATTGCTCACTAAAGCCAAGTGTTGATTTTGTCTTTGTGTATTTTTTACCCCTAATAGTTACAAATCAATCCTGAGTAGATGAAGAGTAATCAATCATGGAGTAAGCTAATCTTGTAGCAAAAGACCATTTTTCACAATAGCTTTGATAATAATCTAATAAAAAATTCACAAATAAATAGAATTTCATCATGTTCAAAATTTTGTGGATGGTGCAGGGATGCCCCTACTATTTTTTTTTCCCAATTAAAAATCGATCTAGATCGGTAAAAATGTCATCATGATCCTATATAAATGAAAACTCTACCTTTTTGTATGGTTAGATTTCAACAACCACAAGTAAGTGAAAATTTCATCATAATCCTATATGAATGAAAACGCTACCTTTTTATATTGTTAGATTTCAATAACCACAAATAAGTTTACTACAACATAAGAAGCCTCTTAAACCTCTTGACTTGCTTTTATGGATTCATGACAAAGTGGTTAACACATCATTGTCAGATTACTCACAATAAACCATAATGTCCTCTCTCCTTTATGGCTACCCCATTAACATAAAGATCACAACTTGTATATTAAGCTTATCCATCCTTTCCACCCATATAAAATAAAATAAAAAATTTAAGAAATTTTCTATATCAAATTTATAAGTTGTAGGCTACTACAGAGAAAGCTTTTAGGTAGTTAGTTACCCGCCAAAAATACAAACGTGCCATTGAGCAACTTGACAAACTTTTCGGTACTTAGTTACCCGCCCAAAAACGACCAAAACAAAGAAAACAACAGATGCCAAGATGGCGCCAATCTAACATTTTGGCGCTAAAATATGAAAATTTCATGGCTGCCCCACTCTCAATATAATTAGTAAGTGCCTGCCCAATTTAGAGATATTATTAGCAACACCTGTGCCATACCAGAGAAGCAGGCAGTTGCAGCTCAGAGAGAAAGATGGCGAGCTGCGTGAGTATAACTAACGTTACGGTGCTGGATAATCCTGCCATGTTTCTCAATCCATTTCAGCTCGAGATCTCGTACGAGAGCTTGCTTCCCCTTAAATATGGTCAGTTTTTATTCAAAATTCTAATATCTCCATAACCATTTTGAGTATTTTCTGTGAAATTTAACCCTATTATGTGCTGCTGTTACAGATCTGGAATGGAAGCTCCTATACGTGGGATGCGCAGAGGACGAAAGGTATGATCAAGTCCTTGAGACTGTGCACGTTGGGCCTGTGAAAGTCGGGAATTATCGATTTGTTCTGCAGGTATTAATCAATAAGCCTTGCAGTCTTTGATGGGGTTTGAAGGGTTGTGATGTTTTCTTTGGGGTTTGAAGTTGTTAATTTGCGGTTTTGGAGTTTTGAGATTATATTTGGGGTTTGAATTTGTTAATTTGCAGTGTTGGAGTTTGAGATTATATTTGGGGCTTGAATTTGTTAATTTTTAGTGTTGGAGTTTTGGGATTATCTTTGGGGTTTGAATTTATTTATTTACAGTGTCTGGGTTTTGAGATTTTGTTTGTTTTGGTGTTTTTGCAGGCTGATCCTCCAGAGGTAGAGTTGATTCGATCTGAGGATATACTGGGCGTGGCTGCCCTTGTTCTGAGCTGCTCTTACAGAGGGCGAGAGTTCATACGCGTGGGGTATTACGTGAGCAACCAATATATGCAGCAGGAGCTTATCGAGGAGCCGCCTTTAACTGTGGCCATTGATAAGGTTCAGAGATTTGTTTTGGCCTCCATGCCTAAGGTTAGCAGGTTTCCCACTTCTTTTCAAATTTACTCTGCTGATCAATACGATCCGTACTCTGGCGAGGAGGATGGGGATGAAGATGAGGATGGGGACTGTCGTGATGTATATAATTTGCTGGAGTTATTGGGGTAGTTTTCATTTTTTTGAAGTCCCAAAGGGGTATATGTGTAATTTTTTTTCAGGGTCTTAAGGGGGTATTGTACAATATACATGCGCTTTGGTGGGTTGGGTCTGGACGTTCATCATAGCTGGCTCAAGTTTGATTATGCAGATGTGCATACAGCTTATGCACATCTGAATATTGATCAGGGCAAAAAATGGAAGCTTGATTTTCAAAAAGGCATGGGTTTGGAGCTTGTACTGCCCATTTTTAACACAGAAATATGATGTGGATCATGGGTTTGGAGTTTGGACTGCTCATTTTTAACACAGAAAGATGGTGTGGATCTTTCATGGCAGGTGAAGGTGGAGATTTTTGGCAATACAGATTTATATTTAAGCTTGTTGAGTGTTACTTCTTTCGACCAATGACGGTGTTAATTGAATTGTGGAATCTCCTATATACTCTGTTTTTGAATGTCTTATATATGCTGCTCCTCGCTAGCCATCTCCAACAACTTATCTGTAATGAAATCACTTACTCTTACAGTGTTACTGTGCTGCCATTTTGGAGCGTCGTTGCCCTTGCTTCAATCTGAGTGTGGGCGATAATTCATATTAGATCTACTGAAAGCAAGCTTCTAAATGCAAAATAAGTGTGAAATTCAATTCACGCATAAACAGAAACCTAATATTTACATGTAAACATTATCAAATTGTTTCATATAATGGAAATTCGCTGATATATAAATTGTGTAACTGTACAACGGTGATAGATACATATATGGGGTTTTCATTATACCACAACATTTACAGATTACATACAGTGCTTATACAGGTTACATGCTTTTTTTATACAGGAATAGTAAGATTTTTATATATATGAAAGAAATTGTGGCCATGCCAAACAGCAATACTATCAGTCCTACTGTTCTGGCTATACTCACTGGCAACTGGCTAATTTTTGCAAACAATAAGAATCTATAAATCAACCTCTTCGCTTACAATCGACCTTATTTGCATTCCTTAGATTCAAAAAGTGGATCAATATTATCAACAGACCATCGACGTGTGCACAGTAGTTCAGGTATTAACATTCAGCTAATTCTTGTAGGATTTTGTAATATTATCTAGGTTTCAGATTAATAAGCATCCTAAATTTTATCATTTATGTTTTTAGTCCCTGCCAGCTATGGCAGGGACTCTTGTAATAGGCTTGCCGCCGATTCTATTATTTATGTTTTTAGTCCCTGCCAGCTATGGCAGGGACTCTTGGTAGGGACTCTTGTAATAGGCTTGCCGTCGATTCTATTAATCGGCATCAAAACCAGCTGGCAGGGACTCTTGTAATAGGCTTGCGGCCGATTCTATTAATCGGCATCAAAACCAATACATATTTTACCATTTATCCTCTGTTCTACACAAAAATAAAGAAAAAAATTACCATTTATGGTCTGTTTATAGTGGGAGATGTTCTTGACCAATAAAAAATCTGAGGCGTTAGGAGGCCAACTTAATTTTGCCATGTTTCTACTTAGGGTAAAAAATGTTTCAACCTGTGATAAAAACGTTTCAACTTGGGATAAAAAAATGCTTTGAGATATAACATTATTTACATTAATACTATCTTCAAGATAGCATTCGTTTATAAAAATAAAATGTTAACGATCATATTTCTTTTGCTTCTGCTTCATTCGGCTTCAGTAATGTTATCTATCTATGCTGGAGATGTACCGAGTCGAAATTGGGTTGCAGTGGGCAACAATCTGTCCAACAATTAGATAATAATTCAAAGATGAATATGGATAGTTTTTTTTCTCACATAGTTCAGAGTAATGATTAAAGCAATGTTTACCAAGTTTTTTTGGAAACTTACATTCTTGTGAAGGCTATCTCCAAATTTTACTGGAAACGTATATTTGGAATTTTACTGGAAACGTATATTTGGAGAGAGACAACTCTAAATTTTAGAGAAATTTGAATTTTTTTAAAATTATAAAAATGAAGTAAGATATAAAAAATAACGAGTCCTTTAATGTATATTGATGATTATGCAATGTAAATGCTAAATATATTGTTTTATTTCTTAAATACTATTCAATAAAAATCCTAAAATAATAAAAAAACATTAAAAAAAAATCTAAAAAACATGGAAGAGGGAGAAACGCTAAAAACGTATCCCTGACCCTATGCGACGTGTCCAGGTACATAATAACAAAACTTCGGTAACTATTGTTGAAAGCACAACTCAATGGGCTAGAATAGACAATAGCCATAAAAAAAATACAGATCACAACAATGCCAATAAGAGCCACTCACTTTATTATTTTAATATACAAATCCAAGCATCATTGTATTTAAAATAAACTATGTATGGTCAAATATATATGAGAAACGCCTTTGTAGAATTTTGTTAGAGTCGTTAAAAACCTGCCAAAAATAATTGTTTCCAGAAAGTCTAGATCTTTCACAAAATTTCAAAGCAAGGAAACTTATTTTGTTTGAGATAAATGACGAGTAGCTAAAGTAGATTTGAATCTGAGATAATCAGCAAATTCATGAAATTGGTGGCATACATATCATCAAGTAGAAGTTGGCCATATGCATCAAGAAAAGGTACTTAAGGTAATTGATTTTGGAACTATATCTATGGAAATTTTAAAGCAAATATTATTATGAAAATTAATATAAACATTTGCATATGAATTTAGATAAGAAAATAGTATTTTTATTAATTCAAAATGAAAGTACAAAGTAACGACTTATGTCGGCGTTGGAACCGACAAACCAAGTTGTTTTACTTGGGCCTCCACCACTTTAATCCTCTATGCAAAGGCAAGCTCACAAAGACAATGGAGAGCTTGGGAGATGAACATAAATGGCTCAATCAACAAGGATAAAGGCATGCTGAACAAGGCAATGGAAATGGGGAAATTTTTTGTTATAGTTTCCTTACTCTCAAAGTTTCTCTTTCTCCAATGTTTCACAATGGTTCAATATATAGCTCTCAAATGGGAAATGGAGGGTTGAATCATGGTGTATTTTAGCATATGGAAGGTAAAGGATTGTAACAACCATGACTTGGCATGGAAAATCCAAAATATTTTTAATTCTGAGCTCAAAACTTGATGTGCGTTGGTTGTAGTTGAACATGCTTTGTGTATGCATGTTGTATAATTGTTCACTTGGGTGTATCAACAAAATTAATTTTTTTAGGTTTTCACTAAAGCATCAAGAATATATTGAGCAAGGGGGATGTAATGAGTCTGCAGAGGGACAAGGGTAGGCCATCAAGGCATGATGCATAAGGTGTTGCAAATCATGCTAAAACATTAGGGGTGTCCAACTACAATGCAGAACATCAGATGATGACATGGCCTAGGATTTGAATGACAACAATGCTTTGAGAAATTATGAGAATGATTATGTAGAAGATGTTAAATTTGTGAACCATTGATCTACAAGCAAATATGAAAGTTGTAAGAAGAGAATTATGCATTGGAATAATTAAAGAGAATGTACATTGAACAAGAAATTCATACCACAAATTTTAGATAGATTAGACGAGAAGTTGACTGAATAGCTAACTCAATGTGTCTAAATCACTGCTTAAACTCACTAGTCTAACTCTGGATGTCTAAATCAGTCTACAACCAGTTAACTAATGAGGTAGGTGGAAAAAATGTGCCACTCTCCCTTCATGCATGTAAAACTGGCGTTAAGCTGACTGAAAGTGGTCTAACTAATTGTAACTAGAGGTTAACTCAACATAACTGCTTACCAACCATGACCAACTAATGGAGGTTGCTGGTGGCACTCAGAGTGGGTTCCTATAATATAGGGATTGCTCCCAGAGGCACATAAACTCATGGATGCACATGCAATAATTGGCACATAACCTCTTGTGTGTTCCCCCCACTCTAGTACAATAATAATTACCCCCTAAGTTAGGCAAATAGACCAAATAGACTATATTGGACAAAAGATGATTAATTAATCCTAACACCCTCCCTTAATCCTATACTTGGATAACTTGGGCCTTGGCAACTAGGCCAAAAGTCATCCATACAATTTAAATGAAATAAAATATTCTTTAATAAACTAAGGAAAATGAGGAAAACCTCATGGAAAAACCAATCTCCATCCATAGTCTGTAGTCAAAGTCCGGTTGAATCATGACAACCATCCCCGCTCCACACAAGCCATTTTGCTATGCCTAATCAAAGAAACCAAGAATATTTTGATGGTCAATGGTCAGATCCTTCATATCACAGGCTCTACCTCGAGGTTGATCACATCTGAAATCCTGCAGTTTAGAGATAGGATTCACACTGATAAGAAAAGAATCAACATAACCTTGTCGAAACATGACAAGGTTGCATGCTCCCCACACCTTCCAAAAGATAGCCAACGGAAAGTCCAAAGAGAAAGAAAAAGACTTCAACCAGAATTTGATATTATCTTCCATACTCGACTTATCCCATCTGATCAAGAGATTCAGCTAGTTATTGGATTGAATCTCATTGCTAGATTTCAGCTATACAATCAATAGTTTTTGGTCTCAGATATTCTTTAACATATCTCTTATATGTTTGAAACCATCAATATTTCAAATATACATTTGCGGGTTTCTTCTAACCATGATAAGGCTGAATTTGAGTAGTAGTAGCAGACAACTAAGGAAGGCTAAAGCTATAGCTAACATACCATCAGAGATACATGTTGGTGGGAAAAATATTTTTTTCAAATGCAACACCACCACTCGAGAATGGCGAGTTAGCCAAGTCGATCTCAGAAACATGACCTTGCGAGGTTCAATCCTTATCGAGCTTGGGAATTTATCATTCCTCCAGTCTCTCGATCTCTTCAGTAATAGTGACGGAGGTCATATCCATGGGGCTTTGGGACGCCTGCAACAACTCAAGCAACTCTATTTGCACGTGTATATATTTCAGCTAAGAAAACAATGGTAATTACCTTCCAGAAAATAGTGGTAACATACTAATTTCATTTATCATATGAATCTTTTTAGTTACCAACGCATATTTCATCCAAATTTTCATCTTTCCTCTCATCTGCAATTGCAAAAAAAAAGGGTTTTACAGTAGCAGAAGAAAGAAAAGTGGTTGCAGAGAGTTACCAAATGTTTGTATGCAGTGAGGCCAAGGATGGTCGTTCCCATATTGATGTTTAAGAAATCAATGCGTTAGACAAGAATGAAGTTGCATGATCCTTCGAAGTTTGATCGAGGTCAATAAGCGTATTTTTGGACTAGATGGAAGAACACATGTTGCAGGAGCAATGACTGTTAGCGATGGATGATGTTATGGAAGCAACGATTGTGCGCTGGTGGGTTGTGGAAAAAAACCAACCTCGAAACATGGGCGTAGGTAGTAAATAGTGTGTTTTTTAAATTTAATCCATCTAAAGAATGAAAATTTGTAAACAAATACAAAGGAATAGAAGAACAATAGCATATTTTGATGTTCATCTTTGCTTCTGTTGATCTTTAACATAGGTTCCTTAACGTTCTATAAACCTACCCCAGAATCTCAACAACTGGTATAGAGACACTACTTTCTAGCCAGAGATCGAACTACCAATTTGGAAAAACGAATTGATGGCGACTCTCCTCTCTGTGACTCAGCAACCCCCCAACATGACCCTCTCCTCAATGTCGAGGGAATCTCCTTGCTTCCTTGAACATCCTCATAATCCTAAACCGACATTAGGTTGTACGTATTCCTTATGCTGTAGACATGGGCGACAAATACTCTACATGCAGTAGAGTATTTAATGCGACGGTGGTCGTACTGTCCACTGTCCGATCCTTTTCAAAGTAAGATCGGACGCCAGACAGTGCGACTGCCGTCGCATTAAATACTCTACTGCATATAGAGTATTTGTTCGCCGTAGACATGACGGTGACCGGAGCATGTGTTTGAAGATGGCCATTGGGCGACAAATACTCTACATGCAGTAGAGTATTTGTTCGCCGTAGACATGACGGTGACCGGAGCATGTGTTTGAAGATGGCCATTTTGACTCATTTACAGGCTATTAAATGAACAAAAACCAAAGCAGAATCTTATTTTACAAGGAAAACCCGGGATCCAACTATGAAATCTGCAAGTGGTAGAATCAACCCGGGTATAATCTTATCAGAAACTTCTTTCTGCCCGTTGATGTATGCCTTACCTTAGAGATGATCTCTTTATACCTGACCGAGGGACCAATTGAGACCTGGACGGATCTCCATTTAGACCTGACGACAATGCACTTGACACAACTTCGACGACCAACCTATCATCAGTGAGCACATACATAACTACACTTTCAACCTACACCCATGATGATCAATCTATTGATTTATGATACATGTAATCTCTCTATTCTTGCAAACTCAAGATGAACTATGGCTTCGACCAACAAATCCGACCTATAAGAGATACTTCGTCCGTTTTACTACCTTGTTGCATTCATCAACCAGAGACCTTCCAACCTACCTTCGTCGACTTTGCGACATGTCTTCGATCAACCCTTGTTGCATGCCTCAATTGACCAACCTTTAACACCTACCTAAGATAAATAAATCGAACTTCCTCCTTACAAAAGGTAGGTAGGGATCTTGATTTCTCGAGTAACAAATGTTCAACTCTTATCAACCAAGTGTCCTCTTATGAAAAAACCTATGGGCAGATGTACCCCATGCTACCTATGATAAACCGATGAACACATTGCATGGTTGAGGTTTGGTTTGGCTAAGTGTGGCTGGGGTCGAACCTCGGGATCTCTCCTTAAAATAAAATAATGCAAGAAGAGCACTTGCAAAATTTCATATTTGTGAAGTGATTACTAAGATTTAGGTGAGGTAATCAATGTTCTATGGTGCATGTGATTACATATTGATTAACGAAATCAAGCTTTGGTACAATCATATATATGTAATTGTTTTCCCTTGAAAAATAATTCACAAGATTTTTATTTAATCCATTTAATCCTAAAACATGCCATATAATCCTAAGGGATACACTAACTACATAAAACAAACCATATTCAAACAAAGAGAGCGTGTTAAAAAATTACCTGGTATCTGTAGAGCCAAGTTGAGTTGGGTCACTACAAGAAAGTCGAGTAAGGTTAGATCCACAATGGAGCCGAGCAGATGAATTGAAATAATAGATTAAGCAAGCAAGTCGACTAAATCCAGAGCTAAGCACTATTAGAAAATGAGCCAAGAAAACAATCAGGCTTACCTTAAGCATTGTGGAGAACGATGCTCTGGGAATGTTAAGCATTGTGAGAAAATACATATTGCCAAGGTTGTATCATGAAGTTCACAACATTGTGCTCAAGAAAATAAAGTTTGGATCCATTCTCTAATTGCATGAAGAATCCAAAGTTCATTAAGAAATAGAACCTGAAACCTCCATATCCATTGCCATGCCTCGACAAAAATCATTTGAAGCAAAAAAACCTAGAGATATTTAGATCGGAATAGCAGAGATATACAAAAAACAATTAGAAAATTCCTACACAACACGTGATCGTTGAAAACACATATCATATGTAATTAATTATTATTACTTTTTAATTTAATTAAATAAGATTAAATTTACCTCATTTACATCCAATTTCCAATCTTATCAGCTATTGTTCAAATTTAGATAATCTATATTTCATATATCTATACAATTTATTTTTATTTTAAAAATTAAATAACTACCAAATATTAAAATTTAAATACTAATAAATAAATTAAATTAAACTTACCTTACCTACATCTAATCTTATTACTTATTGGAATTTCCATAATCTATTTTACATATTTATAAAATTCAATTGCTCACATGTTGCTTGGACTATTAGATTGCTTTCTCTCAAGCCTATGATGTTTAGATTCGTGCTCTCTGTGCCTAGCAATGCATTATTTTTAATAATAATTATTATTATTATTTGCATCTCTGTTATTGTTTTGTGGCAACAACATGTTGTTTGATTGGTTATCTTTCCTCCTATCACCTTTGCCTGTGTTTCCTTCACTCTAGCTTGTTTCGCTACTTAGTAAGATAAAAACTCACGGTAATATACTAGATTTATAACTATAATTGTTGGGAAAGCAATTGTTGGTTCAAGGATTGAAACTATAGCTTCCATTGTGATTCAGTTAATCACTTATCAGTCATAGCATGTTGTTATTATGTCATGGTGGCATCAAATTAAATACTACAAAACAAAGTATAAAGTTTTCTTCAATTGATTGAACAGAAAATGGTTGTAATGCAACAAAAAATTTACATGACAATGACCATTCACGTAACCATTGATGCTATCACTATTGGAGAACCCTTCCCAATTCTATTTGTTGGGAAATTTGGAAAGGAAGAAATAAAAAGAGGGCATGCATATTAGATGATAAGTTGTTATTATAGGACCATAAAGCAAAATTATATCCTCCTCAAGTGAAGATAGGTCCTTTGGCAAGCGACTCCATCACTATTCTCATCCCGTAAACCCTCTTGCAAGCTAAGGTCTCTTACTCGAACTAGCATTGCCCTAACTATACTCAAGCAGTTCCTCAACCCATAACAAAACTCAAGCAGTTTCCTACTACTACAACATGAATCAAGACAATGCATCTTAAAGCAAACATATCGATGAAATATGACAGGGACTTCCTGCATTAGCATCCCATCTTGTTATCTTAAGAATGCAGTCTATGGTTTCTAATTCAACGTTTCATGTAAATAAAGTGTTCTCATGTTCATTAAGGTAAATCATTTTCCATAATGTGTTTAGTTTGTATTTAATTTAGTTTGAATTTTGTATTTAATGTCGTTTGTATTTAATTTAATTTAATTTGTTCATAAAGGTTAAGATAAAGTGTGTTCATAAAGGTAAAGTGTATTTACGTTACATGTAAATAAAGTTTGACAAAAGGATCCGCAATTGGACGTATAGAATGCTTTCTCTTGGTGGCAGGCTTATACTCTTTAAGACTGTTTTGAGTGGTATTCCGGTGTATTGGTTTTCCCTCTTCAAGATCACGTGCTCTATCATACTAGCCATCACTTGGATCATGCGTAATTTCCTGTGGGGTGGTTTGGATACAAACCATTAGTCACACCTGGTCCATTGGGAGGCTATTACTAGACCATATTCTTGGGGTGGTTGGAACATTAAAAAACTTGATTAGTTTCACTCTTCACTCATAATGAAGAGTTTATGGTTGGCACTTGATGGGTATGGTATTTGAAATAGGATCCTACAGTTCAAGTATTTCAGTAGGGGACCTTTGATTGACCGACTTAGAATGGACAACCATTCTATTGCTTAAACCTCTGTCATCTGGACAGGTTTTTTTAAGGTATTTCGTTGGGTAAGTCAAACACTCAGCTGGAAGGTGGGGAGCGACACTGATGTTTTGGTGGGAACTGACCCAATTGTGGGTATGAATAATACTTTCTACTTATCCAGGCCATTGGTTGACTATCTACATGACTATGGCTTATGGACCCTTGAACAATTTAGGGGTGGTTGCGATTGGCACACAACTGGTATTTACTCACTCTCTACTAGTGATCTGGAAATTACTGGAGATTGGGGTGTCGAATGGGAAAAGTATGTTTACAATCTTTCTGCAGTTGGGGTACTATTGAGGGAGGGCTTGGACAGTTTGATTTGGTCCTTCAACGCCAAATCGAGACAGGTTACAACAAAACTCTCTTATTAGTATATGGTCAGCTTACATCTTGATGTGGTGGACTGATGCTGGCATAAGGAACTTTGGTCCCATAACATTCCATTCAAGATTAAATGTTTCTCGTGGTTGTGCATTAATAGAAAATTTAATACGTGGGATATTTTGCAGGTTAAAGGGATGATTGGTCCAAATATCTGTCAGCTCTGTACAACTGGGGATGAATCTGTAGAACGTCTTTTCTGGTTTATGTCCATTTGGGAAGGTCATCTACCAGGTTGTTGCACTATATTTTGGATTGGCGATCCCTTGGGAGGATTTTTCCTTTGGGGTCTTCCTGGACCGCTCGGTGAAGTTGAGAACTAAACCCCTTTACTTTCCTTTCTTTTATAACTGCCTTATTTGGAAGGCCATAAACTTGGTGATTTTTCATGATAAGTGACTAAATGTTCACTTTGTTTCCACTGGATTCCTACAACTCTTATCGGATTTCCCATAACCTATTAGTGTCCATAAGTCTCAGAATGTTGGCTATGCTCCTAAGGGGGTGTGACTATGAGATACTTCGATGGGGCTGCACAAGCTGGTGTAGGTGGTATGGGGATGCTTTTGTATATTAGCCAAGCTCATTATTTTCATCTTTCGCTGGGATGTGGCCCCTGTACAAATACCAAAGCAAAACTTATGGCACTCTGGTGTCTTTTTAATGTTTACAGATGCATAATAAAAATATACAATGGAAATAAAATCTATCCACACACATCTAGCATGCATATACCAACATAATCATTACAATCATCAATTAAAAACATTGCAGATTCAACACAAAGAGAATGCTTATCTTTAAACAAAGAAGATCCAAGTGGTTGGCTATGTAAGAGAGATTTTTCACTCAACCGTAGGAATTATGTTCATCACATACTATTTATGCTAAGAGACCACCCCCAAGCTAGGCTATGAGGCCACTAGGGAAAAGGAAACACTTATAGGCTTCTCTCTCCCAGCCCCCAACCCATCCTCCTCTCTATGCTTAGCCAAATGCTCATCTAGAGCTCTTGAGAGATCTCACTCATCCATCATAGCCATGGCGCTCATTCCAACTTCCCCACACAACACAAGGAAGGCATTCCCCTTCACACCCGCAGTTCCTTCAAGAAATACAACCCTTACAGCACTTACCAGTGTGTGCGGTAAGAGTCCAATCTGTTGTACCTTGTTGGAGAACCTCATGTAGAATCAAGCATGGCTTCTCAAGCATTTGTGAGCGGCATAAATTAATGGATAAGGGTTCCTAGATTGCAAACCTCTATGCTCACTTACAACCATCTATTTTCCCTTCAAATCTGCAGCTCTGTCTCTAAATTTGAATTTTTGGGTTAGACACAATCTAATAATGACCCCTTGTGTGAGAAAATATGCTTGGTAAGAAAACATAGTTAATGACCCCTTGTATGCTTGACAGAGAGGCCATAAAGTGGATCAACTATGACGTGGAAGAGGAAACTTCATGCCATGATGAGAAATTGGAAAGGGAGAGTTCTTCAACTCTTCTCTTGTTGATATATTTGTATTTTTTGAATTTCATATATAGATTTTTTGGCATAGAAATGTCGAAAATGCAATATACTAGATGAATGAAATACATATGCACTAGTGGGTATATTAAGAGATAATGCATAGTACATGTGAACCTACTTGTGCATGCATATGATGTTGCATATTGGTAAATGTAGTGAGGTTTCACATATGCAATAAGGCATTAATGTAGTGAGGTTGCAATATAGCCATCTTCAACCATGCTTATGTTGGCTCTGGTCCTAAAGATGTTGATAATGTTGTTGCACATGACTGAAAGCCTTCTGAAGAAAGGTTGGGGCAACAAATCTAAAGGCTATGATCAACAGGCTGGTGGAAATTCTGTGTAGTCCTTCGTAAAAGACCAATTGATCAGGTAACATCAAAGATGATGATGGAAGCCATGCAGGTAATGGTTTATTTATGTTGATTACATGAGTGATTGAAAGGGGATTGAGTAAGAATCCCTTCAGCCACATTTTAATCATCATAAATTGATAGGTAAGTGATAATGAATGTATTTATGTGATTGATATCCCACCGGATATGGTGAGGCACGAGGTAGTAAGGGCAGGGAGTCTTATGCCATGTGACTCCTTGGAATTTAGAATGCATTCATAAGATATAATAGCATGACATGTGTGAGACCATGAGGGTGTTGGGTTGTGAAGCCTATAGTGTTGCACAAGTATCCCATGGACTCCCTATTGGTGTTAATATGTGATGAAACATCTTTGCCAACAAGCATGGAGTGAATGAACTCCTGATGTTGTGTTTAGGTGAAGAAGGAAGGCACACAAATAGTTAACCAAGTGATTAGGGAGATGGTTGGGTATTGTGTTGAAGCATTTGCTATATTGTCCAACTTACCATGGTGGGACACATGTGTAGGCACATAAATGCTTTAGAACAATATTGGAGTGCATTGAGTGCATGAGCATAAGTGAATTATGTGCATTGAATTAATTATTGGGAATAGGTTCCATGTGCTCCTGAGAGGTTTTTAAGCAGTGAAGGGAGTAGCTTGGCATGTGAGTATGCTAGTGTGAGTTTGATGACATGACATCATGGTATTCATGAATCAATGTAGGGGTGCATTGGGTGAATGTGCATAAAATATTATGTAAATCTTGTTGAGTATGCATGCATATGTGTGGATACATATATTAAGATGCATTGTGTGAATGCAAGGTAGCGATATATATTTCATTGCAAGTCTGAAATGATATAATTATTAACAATTCTGAGATCATTTCATGAGTTGCTATGGATGTTGGCAAAGGAATTATATGAAGAATGTAGTCATGTTTAGTGAACTATAGAAATGCTCTATTGGGAGGACAAAGTTGCATGAAAGGAGTATGATTGTGTAATCATGAGTATTTGATGGTTTATTGGACTGCATAGATATTGTGGTTGTATCATGCAATTTTATTGTGATAATGATGCATATAAAGTAAACACATTTCATAATTTCCTTTGAGATATTACCAATTGATAGTGTTTGAATTATTGTGTGTTATAATTTTGAGATCGCTTGAATGATTCACATAAATGTTGCAGTGTGTTATAATTTTGAGATCACTTGAATGACTCACATAAATGTTGCAGTGAAAAAGATTATATGCATGAGCACTCGCAACTTGTTTGGTTGATTGACAAATTCATATTCTAGGTAGAATTGTGTTGGACATGGCAATGTGGGTATGTCCATAATAAAGACTAGAAGCTACATTGTTCAAAAGCCAAATATTACGAGAAGGATCTCATGGTAGTGAAATCTGATTTATGTAGGGAACGGATGTGTAAATTTCAAATTTGTGTTGTATATGGATGTCCATATTATGGAAGCAAGAGTAAAACCATGAGGGATAGAGTGATGTCATTTACAAAATCCAAACATTATGAGGATGGCCTCATGGGTAAATAAATCTAATTTTTGCAAGAGACATAATTGCAAATTCATATTTGAATTTGATTAATATTGTTATTGACTATTTGGTTGTCTGTGAATTGTGTCATGAGGACACATTGCAGTAAGACCATGTGCTATGGCTTGTAAGAGACAAACACCATGATAAGAACCTTATGTTGTGAAAATTTGTTTCTATATGAGACTTATTTTAAAAGTATTTATGACTGAAATTTATGAGGACCTCATGTTTGGGAAATATAGTTTCGGTATGAAACATATTTGAGAATTTCTTATTGAAATTTATGAGGAGGGCCTCATGGTTGTGAAATATGGTTTCTATATGAAAAATTTTGGAAATTATTATGCTGTCATCTCATGATAAATGTATATGTGTAATACAAGTGAGATGCTAGATATGTCTAGCGAGGAAATATAAAGGCTATTGAAAGCTAGGGGAGAATGCTACTATGATGACAGTGGACCCTATGATATGCTTAATTTCCATGAGCTATGTTATGTTAAGGTTGCTAGTGGGACACCCTAGCAGTAAAGCTTGTGAGTCAATGCTCTACTTGTACAAGAAAGGCCAAGCAAGTGATGGATCACTAGAAGGAACTATGGATCGGTGAAAAAGATGCATGAACCTGAATGGTGAGTGACTAGAAAGAAGAGACAACTTAAATGAATCTAAATGAGGGATAAAGAAGGCACTAAAGGTATATGCAGATACCTTGGGTGTGTCAGAGAAGATAGTAAGTTGAATCTCGATTGTGGCAGCCAAATGAAGATAAGCATTGGGCTTATTGCACACTTTATCTTATGTTATGAATATACATGTGTCGATTATGAAACTTGAATCTTTGTTACTGGATCAAGTGTTCATTGAAATGGCTATGACAAGCATGTTTTTGATTTGATGATTATAATAGGATTTGTTGAAACACTAAAGACTTTGGAGGTGTTCCAAGCTAACCCAAATGATTGATTTAACATTTTTGTCCAAGATAGATCACAACAAGACAAATTAGGCTTGAAGAGAAAGGCATTGCAAATGCAACTAAAAGGACATGGAACCTTGTATAAAATTAAGAGAGCACCGAGGATGGTGTTATTCCAAGGGGTAGGGGATTGTAATACCCACAATTTGACCCTTGTATTGTATTAAATTAAATTACATAAGTGATGTAAATATGCTATGTACGGATTCCTAGTGCAGAGATCAAGGCCAAGGCCCAAGCAGTGAATGGCTGGGCATGTATGATGTAAATATTTTTATTTGGACCGTGAGTTTGGTTTATCATGCCAATTCGAAATATATGTAAATATTACGTTGGAAAATAAAAAAATGGTCCAAGATGGTTGTGTAAATGGCACTAGAGGGGGAATGATTCCACCAGAGGGGGAGAGGAAATGGGGCCTATGAGAGACTAAATCCTTTGTTTCCAAGTGTCAACCTTAGAACTCATCCAATTTCTGCCATGTGCTTTAAATGAGCCAATTACTTCATCTTGACTATTAAATCCAATCATTGAATGCATGTGTAAGGTTGGTGGGAAAAGTAACCTTATACAATTATTAAACAATGAGGGTGAATGCACTTTTGAGACAGTTCTATAAACTACTAGAATTTAGTTTTGTAGTTGTTAGCAATCATTTTCTTCTGTTGTCAGAAGCTATGTCAGTTGTCTTTTCACCACCATCTCATGTCCCCTAGAGTCAACACTAATTCTATCATTCTCTCATGCATATTTTCCACACTAAGTAGAGGTTTAGATTGTTGATCATGACCAAAATTTGAATTTAGAGACCAAGCTACAATTTTGAAGGGAAAATAGATGGATATAGGAGCATAGAGGTTTGGCAAGCTATAAACCCTTACCCATTGAGTTATGCTACTCACAAATGCTTAGGAAGCCATGATTTATACTACATGAGGTTCTTCAACATCATACAATTGATTGGAATCTTACAACACACATTGGTAAGCATAGTAGGGGTTGAATTTCTTGATGGAAATGTGGATCAATGAAGGATAATCCCTTCCTTGTGTTGTGTGGGGCAGTTGGAATGAGAGCCATGGTTGTGATGGATGAGTGAGATCTCTATAGACCTCTAGATGAGCATTTGGCTAAGCATAAAGAGCATAATGGGTTGTGAGCTGAGAGAGAGAAGCCCATAGGTGTTTCCTTCACCTTGGTGGCCTTATAGCCCAACTTGGCGGTGGCCTCTCAACACAAATAGTATATGATAGACAAAGTGCCTACAGTTGGGTGGAAAATCACTCTTACACAACCAGTTGCTTGGATCTTCTTTGTTTAAAGTTAAGTATTCTCTTTGTATTGAATTTGCAATCTTTTTAATTGATGTCTGTAATGATTATGATAGTATATGTATGCTAGATGTGTGTGGATAGAGTTTATTTCCATTGTGTATTTTTATTATGCATATGCACACGCATTTTAATTTTTATAGATTAATAACGTACCACGGGATGAAATTTAGAAGCCAAAATTTAGTTAATGTCCCCTCCCGCTGGTTGGATCGATGAATGAGTATATTACACTAAATATATGGATATGAGCTATAATTTTCCCCCGAGAAGGTGCAATTCTATAGCTCAGGTGGGGGAAAGTGCCTGTCTCATAATATATATATATATATATATATATATATATATATATATAATGCATGCATTAGTGTGGTGTTAGCATAATGGAGCCTGAGTGGGGGAAAGTATTCGTTTGTCACAAAAAAATAAAAATAAGAATACACACCAAATGTGTTGAGGGATGTGTGTTTTAGTTTAGTGGTGAGATATTTGCAGATTTGATCCCTCTTGACGCTTTGTAGAACCAGAATTAGATGGGTTTATACTGATATTTTGAGTATGAGGATTGATATGAGCTATATTTTATTTTAAGTTTGGGGATTTCACAATGTAAATGTAACTCTACATTTATTAAGCATTTGCATTTTCATTAGGAAGTTCATATTGAAACACCATTTCGTGTTTCTTGTCAAATGCCCTGATTCGTATAGTGTTTTGGTTAAAGACTCATACCCATAGGTAGTTGGTTTCAAGTTTGATTCCCTCATGGTGTTTATACATCAGTGCAACGTCACATATAACACCATAAGTTGAATATCTACAAACGGTGTTTGTACCTTGTCGAATGCGCAATTTGGTGTTTGGTTAAGGACCCATATCCATAGATAGTTGGTTTCCAATTTAATCACTATTTAGTCACTATGCACAACCATAGCTCCACATATATCGACATGGGTTGAATTCTTACCAATGAATTTGGATACTTCGTTGAATGCCTTAGAAAGGCCCATATACAAAGGGAGTTGGTTTCATAATCGTAATTGTTTTTTTTTAATAGTTGCTTTCAACTTTGATCTTTTTGCGGTACCAGTGCATTTCTATAATGTTATATACAACTTCATAGGTAAATTACTAGTTTAGTCTAGACTTTTGGTTAAGGACATATATTCATATGGACTTGATTTCCTTTAGAGTGTATATGCATTGATACAATCACACACACAATCTTATGAATTGATTTTTACCGACCAACATAGAGCTATCTAAAACTTGGATCTATCAAGAGGGATCCAATTTTTTGAAAATTCTTTATTATCTTAAACTCAAAAAATTCAATTATATGTTTAACTTTAACTTTCTTATTTGATAGGTCGACACACACACACACACACATATATATAATGATTTTTTCATAAATTTTTATCTTATAATCCTACATGGATTTTTTTAATTACCTTTAATTTTTAGTAATGTAAGGTTACCTTACCACCTTAAGTGACATCTCCCCCATGAATTTTAATCATGGATACAATCATTTTACCATTAACTAGACTTGTTAAACATTGCTTACAAATTGTATGCATTGATACAATCGCACACCCAATCTCACGAGTTGATTTCTACCAATAACGTGACCTACAAAATTACACAAATAGGTGTTTATATTTTACTATTTGGGGTGGAAGAGGAAGGGTCCTCTTCCTAAATTATAGGAAGACAAGGCAAATGTATTTTCAAGATTTATTTTATGGTAGTTGTTCCAAATATTCAAAATAACTAATTATAAAACAAATATTTAATCATTTATAATAAAAAAAATTATTTAAACATTCATGTACACATTTTATACTCACAAGTGTTTACATTTTACAATTTGTGGTGGAAGAGGAAATGTTGTTTTCTTAAAAAAAAAAAATTATTTAAACATTCCTCTACACATTTTTGCGCCGAGAGGGGCTCTACAGCCCAGTATGGGGGAGATCTTGTAACATTATGTAACATTAGGTAACATTACATAGATGTCGGCTATAAAAAACAAAACTTTTAATTATATTCCAAAGTAAATGTCGGCCACAAAAACAACCTAATATGGGAGAGATGTTGTAATGTTCCTACCTAACAAAATAATATAAAATAAAATAAAAAAATTAATTATCAGCCATAAAAAATGCCGATGAGAAAAACAACACAATATAGGGTAGATGTTGTAATGTTTCTACTTAACAAAATAAAAAAAAATAAAAAAAAATTGAATTATTGGCAAAAAAATATGTTGGTCGTGCTAAAAAAAAAAACCCATGGTTTTATTGTACATGGTTTAGGAAGGCCTTACAAACGGTTTTAAAGCCATGTGCAAGGCCTCCTAAACAACCCATGGTTTTATTGTACATGGTTTAGGAGGTAGCCATGTGCAAGGCCTCCTAAACAACCCATGGTTTTATTGTACATGGTTTACGGAGGTAGTTGAAAATGGTTTTAATACCATGTGCAAGGCCTCCTAAACAACCCATGATTTTAGGAGGGCCTTGCATATGGTTTTAAAACTATGTATGGGGGAGATGTTTTAATGTTCTTTCCTAACATAATAAAAAATATTATATGTAGCCATAAATAGTATTAAATATTAATAATAAAAATATTATTTGTGCACCTTAAATAAAAAGATGTGCATTTTGGTATGAATCACATTAAAACTGATAGTTGAGTGCAATACCTAAGAAGAGGTCTGCACCTCCGAAGATTTAATCCCTCTCTACGCTTGATAGAGCCTAGGATTTGGATCTATAACGGATAGTTAAAGCATGAGTAATGGGTATGATTTACCAATTACAAATAGTTAAAACATAATAACGAGTATTTCATAACACTTAACTTGTGTCCTATTAATTTTCAAAGATTAAGTAGTTGTGGTACTGATTAAGAACCGTGTGTATTTATTCATGTGTATATATATATATATATTTATTTATATATATTTATGGTTGATTTCCAAGAAAAAACCCACGGATTAAATTTCTAATATCGATTGTACCGAACATAAAGCTCAACAATGATATTTTAATTAAAACCTGAAGTCCTCACCGTGGCCATGCATCGTTACTCTACCAATAATAATAATAACAAGAATGGTAGAAGCCCACAAACCCAGCAATCGCTTGAAAAGAGGACCAGTTTCCCCGGTCACCGGTGGTAGGTGAGTCCAAATTTGAATAAAGTTAAAGGAATGCTATATATTCGAACAAACTTCACGTTTGATCCACACAACCTGACCTAGACTCTTCCATCCATTCATTCTCCTCTTTAGTTTTTCCGTTTTAAGGAGTGAAGGGTTTGTGCAACAGTCAGAGCTGCTGCCATGGCGTCCAAAAGAATTCTGAAAGAGCTCAAGGATTTGCAGAAGGATCCCCCGACTTCTTGTAGCGCAGGTACTTCTATACCCATTTTAGATTTGGCCTTTAAAATGATACCTAGGTATTTGAGGTTAAGGGTTTTTACAGCCAAGACTCAACAGAATTCTTCGAAATGAATCATTCGAAGTCAGAGTGTTATTTTTTTCAATGACCTCCAGAGATTACGGCATGAATTTGCCGTTTTGGGTTTTCGCTCTTTCCAAATGAATCTGCCTGTCGTTTTTTCTGCAGGTCCTGGTTCGCAATCAGGGTTAGTATTGAATTGTTATACCTGGGTTATTTTAAAATATTTATGCCTATCAGTGGCGTGGGAGATTGAAGGAGATTTCCCTGATCTTCGTGTATCATTTACATTAGATGGACTTTGAGTCCCTTATGCTTTGGTTTGCATGTTTTGCTGTCATCGATAGATTGTTTAGGGCTTCGAATATCGTAAGGAGCATGCTGAGGTTTATATTATGTGTAGGCAAGATGACCGGTCTTGTGCCTGCTTGTGTTAAGAGAGGTTGAGATTAAGTCCCCCGTTTGCAGTTAATGATGAAGGTTTTTTCCTATTATCCTTAGAGACTTTCTTAGTCTGAAGGTCCTCTCATCATAGAAATCAAAATTGAAAAATGAATTTAATTGTCAATGGGTTTTGGGTTGATGGTTAATTGAGGGTGTTTCATACCGCACAAGGTTCAAACCCTCCAGACATGCGTTTTGCGGGTGCAAGTGTGCAAGACAGCTGTTTCATGTGGTTAGGACCAGGTGTAAGAATTGGGTGACTTTGGTGAAATAAATGCCTCCCACAGCGGAAGGGATTCTTTTGAGTGTTGTAAGCTGGTTACGTTCAATCACAGTAATCCCAGAATGTGCAAAATCAGAACCATTCCTTTTGAGTGTTGTAAGCTGGTTGCATTTAATCATAATACTTCCAGAATGTGCAAAATCAGAACCATTTCTTCAAAAGGAATGAATTGAATGAAAATCTGATAAAATGATATTGGGTTTATGCTTGGTTCTTGGCACGTGTAAATAAATATTCAATGAGGTTTGGCCGGGTTTGGACTTATACATAGTTGTTAGTTTGTCGGGCTTTGGATTTGTGCAGTTGTTGGTCTGGTGTTGTCTGTCTGCCATATGCATGCATTGATTCTGTGTAACTATGGTTGTTGTTTGCTATAGGTGTCTTATCTTAGATTCTGGTAACAGTAGGTATTGGTAGATGAAGTTGTTCGGTTATGCTGAATATAAAGCAAATTAGAATTGGGATTAAATTCCTTATTGCTGGTTGGTGAAGTCCATAGTTCTGGTTAGAGAATATATTGCATGCACATAATATTGCAATGGAGTGAGTTGCGTTGGCAAGTTCCACCTATTAACACCTAGATTGCCAAAATCTATTAGTCTAACACACCTTTTGATGTCCTGATAATGATATGTGACTAAATATCATAAGTGCATACAGTTTTGCTAGGCAGCTGTACATACAAATATAAGCTAGTTGGTGACAGGTTTGTCTCACAAGGGGTAATATTCTGCTGAAATTGCTCGTGACTTGAACCTGGCCTCTCTTCGGAACTCATGCTATATGGCTAGCATATAACACAATGAGAATGGAAACCTGGCGGATGACGTTGCTAGTGAATCAATGTCACATTGTTCTGTAATATCATATTGTGTTTATCTATATTTTGTAATATGGTATTGTATACCAAGGGAGGTTTAGTGCTTTGATTCATCATCACTTTCAATTGTGTTAGAATTTCTTCTTACAACATGGATACATGAAATTAAGTGGAGTTTTTCTTAGTTTCAGATGTGGCAGATCTAAAGATTGGAGCTTTATAGAAGTAGAAATTTACAGTTCAATAGAAATTTTGACAGGGATTTGAGTTCGTCATGTCAAGCAAAGATGCAGTTTGTCTCTATTCTTGTTGTTGAAGGTTTTTCAGTGTTTTTCTAGTGGTTTGATTTATTTGTTGGAACATTTGTTTCCAGTCTTTATCAATATTTTTCAATAGTATGATCTAGGGTTTTGTCATTCAACATTATAGCTCATTTTGTGTATTAGGATGGTGACAAGTTGTAAAAAGATGGGTTACATGGCCTTGTGCTCTTTGGGTTATCAAAGGAGATTTAGTCATTGTTTAAGATCCACCATACATTGATAGCGAGGATGACCTTGTTGAAGAAGAGTAGATTTCTACATTTTGAAAGGTCCACACCTTGGTAGCCGCAAGGGAGCTATGAAGTTTCTTAGATAGTTAAGGAGTTTGAATCTTGGGGGTTATACCCTTGTGAGAGTCCTGAAATAACTTGGAGCACTGTGGATGTAGATCAACATGGATAGTTGTCCAATAATTTGGGATATTTGTAATTCACAAATTCAACTAGGTGGAATTTGGGGACGCAAGAATTCAGCTTGGGGACTACACCTTATAGAAGGCTATGAGTTCAACTTGATGGAGCGCTACATGGTCCAGCAACTCTTTTCAAAGGAGAAGCTTCTAAAGAATGTTTGATTCTGACTACTTATGATATTTTGTTTTCAATCAATGTTTGTTTGCTTTTAGTTAGTTTGGGTTTCAGTATTGTAAGCCTTTAGAAAAGGCGTTAGGATATAAGGGTTTTCATGTTACAATAAAAATCACTTTATGACTTTATTCTTTGTTATATGTTTTTTTAGTTTTTGTCTGAAGCAAATATATCCCACATTCATGTGTAACTATATATATGGAGGTGAACTCCCATGTAATTATCGCACTAGTTATGCATATCATATTATGTTATTGTGTGTATCTTGACTTTGTGATGGTGGAATTTATTCTTTGTTATATGTTTTTTTAGTTTTGTGTGAAGCAAATATATCCCACATTCATGTGTAACTATATATATGGAGGTGAACTCCCATGTAATAATCGCACTAGTTATGCATATCATATTATGTTATTGTGTGTATCTTGACTTTGTGATGGTGGAATGGTAGCCTAGTTGATTCAAATTTTGCAGTGATCAATTTGCTGTTTTCTACATTTGTTGGATATAAGATAAGATAAGATAATTTTATTAATGTCCAACGATGACCATAAAAGTAGGTCAATGAGACTAGATGATACATCCAGTACTAGTACAATGTGGGAGTGCAAACACAGCTCCTAGAAAGTGCGCAGCAAACTAAGATAAAATAAAGTAAAATAAAAAATGATACAAGCAGTAGTATGGCCTCATAGACTTGTATAAAACCGTATCAAATGTATGGGATGCAAGATACAAAGTGAGTTTGTTCGAGGCTGGGCAACTTAAACAACACAAAAATCTCTCTCAAGAGAGAGGAAGAACACGGGGAGAGCCAAAGATGGAACCAGTGATGTCAAGATCTCCTAGGGTTGAGGGCAAGAGGGGCGAATGGGGTGCCTGCTTGCTCTCATTGTCGGGGCTCTACAGTGCCATTGGAATATCCGACTATATGATCTTGGGGGGATGTAGGAGCAAGGGGGATACTCCTAACATTCAAGGCTGAAGGAAAAAATTCTGGTAGAGAAAATAATGTTGTTTAATCGGGTAGATGTTTCTTAAATTAGTAATTTGTTGTCTATTCTGCTTGCTTGGGAAGTTTTTGAAGCTGACACCTTTTATTTGGCATTTTTTGTGCTTTTTGATCTTTACTTTAGGAGGGTCTGTCATGTGAAACTGTTTTACCATCGTCACATTCCAATTGGCTTGGCTCCTATATGTTCACTTTAACCGAGTGTATTATCATATTTAGTGTTAATTTGAGTACCAAATCTGAGGTTTGACTCTCAGCAATGAACCAAACCGAGGTTAATTTTTTGTTATTTACTTCCACCAAGAGTAGTGAGGTGCATTTGTAGCCCAAGAAGTTGTGTCATGTCTGTAATGATAATAAACTGCTTATTGTGTCATGTCTGTGATGATTATTGTTGAGGATCTTTATATGACAAGAAGGTTTCAATTGCTTTGTAGGTCCAGTGGCTGATGATATGTTTCATTGGCAAGCTACAATCATGGGACCTCCTGATAGTCCGTATGCAGGGGGTGTGTTTGTGGTGACCATTCATTTTCCTCCTGATTATCCATTCAAGCCTCCAAAGGTATATACTAATCAGCCATGAAAGCTCTAGGCATTTATTTTTTTTGAGTTTAATAGGTTATATGTTTGAATTGCTTGCACTGTTTAATATGCAAGCGTTCTCACTGATGTGTCTCTTGAACTGAAAGAGTTCGCAAAGAGTTTGAATTTTGCAAAGTTAAATTGTATCCTTTGTAATTGGAGTATGTGACAATGAAGTTGGTGATTCAAAGAATATTGCGTCCCCATTTGAAAACAAAGTGTGATTTCTCCAGTTCAATGAGTTGTCCAGTTTTTGATGGATTTCATTGTGGAGATAACAAATGCTATAGCCTTTTTATAACATGGGAAATGGAAAGAATAATAATTACAGGAGTCTGTTATCATGCATGTAAACTGAATCCATCTATTTCACACTCTAAACCATCCACTTATTAAAATTCCTGCAAAAATCATTCAGAAGGAATAACCTTGATAGATAATCAGGTATGTTGTTATATAGTTATGTATAGTTCCACATCCAATGCAAGTAAATAGTAAAATCTACTTTGGTTGCACATGTCTAGGATGTGTTTTTTTCTTAAATGTGGCATTTAATTATTTTTTGGTATGTTTTATGGTGCTTTTGGTAATGCTGTAGATTTTAAAATATTGTGTAGGTTGCATTCCGCACTAAGGTTTTCCATCCAAATATAAACAGCAATGGCAGCATCTGCCTTGACATCCTGAAAGAACAGTGGAGTCCTGCATTGACAATATCGAAGGTTTCATCATTAATTCTCATGTAACACTATTAATATTCCATTATTGACATTGGTAGCATATATAAATTCCTGCCTTTTAATATTGTGTGATTGTTGCTTGCAGGTTTTACTGTCAATCTGCTCCTTGTTGACTGATCCAAACCCTGATGATCCTCTTGTGCCTGAGATTGCACACATGTACAAGAATGATAAGCCCAAGTACGAGTCAACTGCAAGAAACTGGACCCAAAAGTATGCAATGGGTTAGACATGTCAGCCCCGGTTGAATTTGCTTTAAGGTCATCGATATGGTTACGAAAACTAACCTCTTGTATCAAATGTTATGCATCGTTTCTCCAAATTTGCTCAGAATGGTTATCTGTGACAAGTATTAGGCATTATATTCTTTTTTGGAAGTGGATCTCCATCTTTAAGAGGACGATCAACTATTGGTGCTCTTACTTGTTCCGTTATGTTAAGAGATGGCCATTATTGGCATTTCTGACTTTACCAGCTTTGAGTTTTGCATGTAAGGATTTTAGCAATTCTATTCTGACCTTAATCTATTAGATATATACACTTGGATGTTGTTTTCAGTGATTTGGAACTTTATTCATTTTAATATGTCATATGCTTGGATGAGTATTTACATTTCTGGTATTACATGGTCTGAAAAGTGTGCCCTGTTGATGGCCCCAAATACTTGCTGCAATATTTTTAGAGTCAATTGATGGTTTCTCAACAATTTGCTGATATTATGATGATCACCAATCTAATGGTGATGATTTGTGGAGCTTTTATGTGCATTGTATTACCATGTCAGCCTTTTATTTTCCAATAGTGTACATTCTAATGACCATCATTGAATTCTGGTGCCCTTGGGAAAGATATGCACATGATATTTATTCCGTGTTTGTATTGGATTGAACTTTGCTATGAGAAAGGTGGTCTCATAATAAATTGCTTGTTGGGTAAAAGCTCTATAAATGCAAGCCTCTTATAGGCATTTTATTCTTGCTGCAAAACTTCAATGTGGTTGTTTAGTTTCGAGGATGCTATAGACATCGAGTCTTCTTGCATGTTTGTTTTATCCTTTTTTAGTTTAATTCATGTTAAACTTGAGCCATTTTTTGATGATCAATATCATCAAATTATTACATTTGTAGTACGTATTGACAGACATTTACATTTATTCAATAGTCTCGAGTCTTATATATAAGCTGCTATAGCAAAGGTCTATACTTTGTTACTCTAATCTATTTGATTTTCAGAGAGTTTCCTCGTGGCTTTAGAATTTGTTTTGCATTTTTAGCTTCCTTGGGGCCCAACAAAGCTTTCTTTAAGAAAAAAACATGTTCCTTGCTTCTTTGATTCACTTTCGTGCTTACTCCAAATTAATTTCCTTCAATTGATTGCTCGTAGCATTCGAACCAAAAAAGTAATTTTTTTCATCAGAGTTTTGTCTCTCTCCAAGCCCAAAGATGCCCGACACAAAAGCCGAAGGATCACCCAACACTTTTGTGGAGGTGTCTAGTACCAACTTGCTTCGCTTGGGACGTATTTTTGGACTTGCTTATTGCTGGCTTTAATCAAACAATATAATCAATTTACAAAAAGCAATTTACAAACGTTCATGATATCAATCTATGAGATGGATCCTCAATACGAGTCTTAAATGCCCATGTTTTCTCCTAACATTCATTGCAATCATTCAATTGCCATTGCAATGAGGAACGTGGAGTCCTAAAAGTCTATGTTTTCTCCTACAAACGCTCACGATATCAATCTATGAGACGGATCCTCAATACGGAACATGGGAGTTGGAAGAGTAAAGCAATCAATTGTAAATTTTTTTAATGATTCATGATAGTGTTTGTGTTGGTACAAGGTTGCTCTACTTGTTGCACAACTCGTGATGTGATAAGTTTAATCCTCCTTTGCTTATTTTAAAGGTGTTCAAGTCCCCGTGATGTGATAAGTTCAATCCATCTTTATTCATTTTAAAGGTGTTTTCCCTTTTCCAGCGAGTGTAGTAAGTCACTCATGCCTTGCATACACCTGGACTAAATCTGTTTGATGTCAATGTCATCAAATTAATGGCTAAATGTTTATCTTTATGTATTCTGAAAATCATGACATTATTGTATTGAACTAAATCTGTTTGATGTCAATGTCATCAAATTAATGGCTAAATGTTTATCTTTATGTATTCTGAAAATCATGACATTATTGTATTGAGAGTAAAGAGGTGCTCTACAAAAATAAAATTATTTGAATAAATTCATGTTGGCTCATCTTAAACTTGGATCTATTAAAAAGCATCAACAGGAAGCTAATTGATTGAGGAGTAGATATTTTTCATTTAAACTTTTTTACAAATGAAGAAATTTACATTTGTAGAAATTGTATCCCTTTTAGTATTTAATAGTTTCAGGTTTAAGGATCTATGTTGGTATCAGTGTTATTGGAACTGACAAAACCGGCCAGTCTGATCGGTTGGTATCAGTGTTATTGGAATTGACAAAACCGGCCGGTTTGATCGGTTTACAGGGTTGGTCGGTCCAATCATCAAACTGGATTTTTTTCCAAACCGGGTATGGAACCAGCTGGAATCGGCTAGTGTGTACTTTGTTTTACGTCGTGGACTAGGGACTCAGAATTCAAATTTAAAAAAAACACAAACTAAAACTTAACCTATGCTTCTAACCTAACCCTAAGCCTATCTTAACACTATTTGTGTATTAATGGTTTGGATTCATATGTATGCACATGAATATATATGTATTTTTACAAAATATGAATATTTCATGTATTTTTTAATAAGATGGTTTTTTGTCGATTTTGCTCTAGTTAACATTTTGGGCTTTGCCAGTTCGATGACCGGTCCTGGTATACAAAAAAGAGATTTGATGATTCATTTTCATCTTAAGCTTAATTAATGAATGGATATGTAGCATGGATATGTAGCAGAGAACAATATTAGTCCATGATCTCTATTCAAAAAGCATTGATTGTCATTTTCTTGATGATTAATTGTGAGAACTTGTGTAATTTTTTTTCTTTTGCTTGAGTAGTTGTTTGGACGAGGCTTGACTATATTTCTCTTTGAAGATTTTAACTATTTTATTGTGATCTATTTCTTAGTGCTTTATTATGTTGTTAGACTTGCGTAGAATTACTTTGTTTTAGTCGAACATAGTATCCAAGTGCTAAATCTTTAACTTGCGTAATATATGCATCAAAATATGTGTAAAATATGCATCAAAATATTTCTAGATTTTGTGCATTTTTTAATTAAAACATGTATCAAAATATTAGTTTTGTTTTAATCAAAAAGTTTTTGTTTGCTCAAGATACGATTATTTAACTATATCCAAAGATGTATGGTTGACAATTAGCTATTCAAATCTTTCTCACTTGCTTTCATAATTTTGTTTGGTTTGTTGTTTTTTCCTAATTTGCTAATTTTTTTGGTTTATATATGCTTTTTGTCATGCACTTCTGAGAACTTGGCAAAATGAGTTTTAAAGTCTTGTTAATTGAGTTTGAAAATATTATTGAAATGGGTTCGAAAATGTTATTGAGATCCAAAATCATGTTGAAGTTAGTTGCAAGGCTTACCAATTGAGTTTGTAAATCTTGTCAAAATGTGTTATAAATTTAAGCCAAGATCTAAAGTCATGCTGAGTTAGAAAATCCTATAGAAATGAGTTTTAACGTCTTGCAGATTGATTTTGAAAATCTTGTTGAAATAAGTTCCAAATCACATGGGGTTCCATATTTGGATTGGACTAAGTTCGAAACATCTCATCAACATAATGAGATTCAAGCTTACTGACTTGAAAATTAGTCGGTTGTTTTCTCTTGCATTGAACTATTGATTTGAGTTCAGAACCCCTAAACTCTAAGTTGAAGAATGTGAGATACCTAAGCTAGACAAGCAAATAATTTTTGTTATTCTAACTAAGCTTGGTAGTCCTTATTCTATTTTTGTATATATTTTTTACTACACCACAGAAGCTTTAGGGTTTTCTTGTAAAGAAACCACACTTGAAACTTTTGTGATTCTTTGGTTAGAGAGCAAACTCTTACATCTTGGAGTAATTAGCAAAGCCTCGATGGCACAACAAAAGGATAAATCCAAGCATCTACAGAAGGATCAACCTTGCAACAATAAGAAAAATAAGTCACAAACCCTCTCAAAATGTTTGTACATCGAATGGTCATAAAAGAGCTAAATCGACAGGGAAGAACACTGAATGATATTGAATTTTTTGCGGGCGAGATGGTTATGTTAAATCTAAATGTTTTGTGAAAATGGAAGCCTTTGAAGCAATAATGAAGAAGCACAACATCACTCCTCTTCGTGGACATGCACTTTTTACTTTTGTTTTTTCATTCAGCGCATCTTCTACTACTTCTAATGGGTGGCTCATTGATTCAAAAGCATCTTATCATATAGTTAAGGATAAAGCCATTTTTTCTAATCTAAATTAATGTAACACTAAACAAATATTTGTTGGTGACGATAGATCTCTTAGTGTTTTAAGGTCTGGAATAATTCAACTAGATAATGGTCTTTTCAAAGATGTATTATGTGTTCCATGTTTTTCTTGCAATATGTTGTCAATCTATTAGACCAACATAGAACCATCTTGAACTTGGATCTATCGAGCATCGAGAGAGATCCAACTTCTTGAGGTTTATTTTAATCTTAAATTTTGTACATGTCCAGGAAAAAAAATTAAACCTCAAGAAATTCGATCCCTCTTAGTGCTAAATAGATTTGGCATTAAGATGAATCTATGTTGGTTTGTTTAATGAGTTGACACATGTTTTTATTTGTTTTTATTTTATGAGTTGACATTAATTTTTAATTACTCTCCCCCATATTGGGTTGTAGAGCACCTTGCTACTCTTGGTGCAATCACTCTTTCTGGTGAATGTAAGACTATAGGGTTTTCACCTCAACATGTTGTAATCAAATATTTAAAAGATCCTAAGCATATCCTACCAATTGGAATTATTGATAATGTTACCACCCTTGTACAAATTTAACAACTTTGGGTCATCGTTTTTTCCATAAGTTTTTATTGCTTGTAGCAATAGCTTGAGCAAACTTTGGCACCAGCAATTTAGTTATTTAAACTATCACTCCTTGCAATAACTATGTAATTAGAAAATGGACTCGAGAGGAATGGACTCGTCTTCCTCTCATTTGTTGCAAACATGATGTTTGTTTTGAGTGTGTTTTTGTGAATCATCATCATGACAATTTTGATAAACATGCCTCTTGGCATGCCTCAGTGCCTCTGCAGCTTGTTTGTAGTGATTTGTGAGGTCTACATTTCTCTTGGTTCAAGTTGTTTTTAACTTTCATTGGTGACTACTCCAAATGTAACAGGTAGTTCCTATTATGCATGGCAAAGATTTTTTATATATACCCGTGACATACCTAAATTTAATATTTTTTAAGACAAAAAGTTGATCTAGGAGGATTGAACCTTGCACCTCACATCCATTATCCCAATATCCTCACCAATATAGCACAAGTAGTTCTTATTATGCATGGCAAAGATTTTTTATATATACCCGTAACATACCTAAATTTAATATTTTTTAGGACAAAAAGTTGATCTAGGAGGATTCAACCTTGCACCTCACACCCATTATCCCAACACCCTCACCACTCTACCTGATGCTGGAGAGGCGCTCTACAGCCCAGGGGGAGATCTTGTAACGTGATGTAACGTTTATAACATGTCGGCAAAAAATAATAGTGATAATGAATATTATGGGAGAGATCTTGTAACGTGATGTAACGTTAATAACATTTGTAACATGTTGGCAAAAAATAATAGTGATAGTGAATATTATGGGAGAGATTTTGTAACACAAAATAAAAAATAATATCTAATAAAAAATAAATTTTCTAATAGGCCAAAATAAATGTTGCCTACAAAAACAATCTAATATGGGGAGATGTTGTAGTCTTCCTACCTAACAAAACAATAAAAAAGTAAAAATTCAATTATCCGTAAAAAAAATATGTGGGTCAAGAAAAACACAAAATTGAATTATTTGCAAAAAATGTTGGCCTTGCACATGGTTTTAAAACCATGTGCAGGACATTCTAAACAACCCATGGTTTTATTGTACATGGTTTAGGAGGGCCTTGCAAATGGTTTTAAGACCATGTGCAAGGCCTCATAAACAACCCATGATTGTAGGAGGGCCTTGCATATGGTTTTAAAACCAGGTGTGGCGAAATGATGCAATGTTCGTTCCTAACAAAATAAAAAATAATAAAAATATTATGTGTCTGCCATAAATAATATTAAATATTAATAACAATAAAATTATATGTGCACCTTAAATAAAAAGATGTGTATTTTGGTTTGAATCAAATCAATGGATACCTGAGAAGAGGTTTGCACCTCGAGAGATTTTATCCATCTCGGTGCTTGATAGAGCCTAGGATTTGGATCTATGCTGGTGTTACCAGCTTGTACAAATTTAACAACTTTGGGTCATCGTTTTTTCCATAAGTTTTTATTGCTTGTAGCAATAGCTTGAGCAAACTTTGGCACCAGCAATTTAGTTATTTAAACCATCACTCCTTGCGATAACCATGTAATTAGAAAATGGACTCGAGAAGAATGGACTCGTCTTCCTCTCATTTGTTGCAAACATGATGTTTGTTTTGAGTGTGTTTTTGTGAATCATCATCATGACAATTTTGATAAACATGCCTCTTGGCATGCCTTAGCCCCCCTGCAGCTTGTTCGCGGTGATTTGTGAGGTCTACATTTCTCTTGGTTCAAGTTGTTCTTAACTTTCATTGGTGACTACTCCAAATGTATTTGGGTTTACTTCTTAAAGCTTAAGAGTTAATTTTTTCACACGTTTTAGACTTATGAGGTCCTTGTAGATAAACAATATGGATATAACAGAAGGTAAGAACATATAACAAAGATGAATATTAAATAATAATTCTACAAATTATTGCACATACTAGTACACATTTGCATTCAAATGCAACATATTGTTCCATATAGACCACCACAAAAATATGTTGTTGATAGAAATAATTACACATTAAAGAAAATGGCAAATTGTATGATCTAATATAAGAGATATGTCCTCATTTTTGGGTGGAAGCTATTAATTATTTTAGTTACATAGTCAATTATACTCCTATGAAGACTTTAAAATATATAATACTAGATGAATCATGGAGTAAAATTAAACTAAATGTAAGTCGTGTTTGTGTATTTGGTGGTGAAACATGGTGTGCCAATTATTTAGTCAATCACACTCGGATTTAAAAGATATAATACTAGAAAAATCACATAGTAAAATTAAAGTAAATGTAAGCCACTTTCGTGTTGGTAGTGAAGCATGGGGTGCCAATTATATAGTCAATTACACTTGCAAAGGATTTAAAAGATATAATACTGGAATAATCATGGAGTAAAATTAAAGTAAATGTAAGCCACTTTTGTGTTGGTAGTGAAATATGGGCTCACATTCTTGATGAAAAATGGAAAGCGTTGCAACCTAAGAGTAAGAAGTGTATTTTTGTTTGATATACTAAAGATGTCAAAAGTTATAGAATTCTTCAACCACAATCCAATGAAACTATTATTATGAAAGATGTTAAATTTGATGAAAATCTCTCATCTTGTAATCATAATTCAACATTTGTTTTCTTTTCCACTTGTGATCCATCATCAGTGATTATGCCATTTAAAATTCTCAACTTCCTTTTTGGTGGTCTTATTTTGATTTCTTCTTTAGATGTTGACAATGAGGATGAAAATCCACTTGTCTACTCACATTCCCCAGTTGGTCCATTTAAATATGAACTTGCACTAACACCTTCGCTTCCTAGATGGTTCTAAACAGTACAACAAGAAGTCGGTGATCTTTCCAGTGTTCCTACAAATTAGTGTCGATAACGTTTATAGTTTGAATGAGCTTCTTCTCTTATAGTTTGAATCATGATCCATAAGCATTTCTAGAAGCTTCCAACCATCTAGATTGGGACATAGAAATGAATGAAGAATATCATTCCCTAATGGTGAATGATACTTGGGATCTTGCACCTCTTCCGGATGAAGAAAACTTGTTAGATGTTAATGGGTATATAGAACTAATTATGTGTTAGTTGAAATTGTTAAAAGGCTTAAGGCAAGGTTAGTTGCCAAAGAATTTTTCCCAAGTTGAATGGATGACCATAATGAAACCTTTCCTCCTAATGCCCAAATAAATTCCATTTTCTTTGTTCTAGCCCTTTTTGCTTCACATAAAAGAAAGACCCATCAAATATATGTCAAACATGCCTTTTTACATGGGGATTTGCAAGAAATTTGCATGGAACAATGTCTTGGCTATGTTTAGAATGCCTCCAGCCTTGTTTGTGACCTTAAGAAATCTCTATGGCCTTAAGAAAGCTCCTTGATTTTGGTATGCCAAAATGGATAGATTTCTTCTTGACGTCGATTTTTGTAGATGTCATTTTGACTCCAATGTCTCTACCCAGAAAGTTGGAAACTATCTCATAATCCTTATTCTTATGTCGATGATGTTATTATTACTAGTAGTGACTTGAAACTTTTAATCTATGTGAAATCCATCTTTAAGAAGAAATTTGAAATGATCGACTTAGGACATTTGTACTATTTTGTTGGCTTTCAAGCCTTGCAAACACTTTTTTTAATCACTTGTGGCCTTCCTCATTGCTTTTACATGGAAGATCATAAATGAACACCACGTCCTTTCTAGTGTGGAGTCAAACTTACTACCACATGCACTACACCCAAAGTAGATGCCACTTTGTATCATTAGTTAATTGGTAGTCTTTTGACTCATACCCATCTTGCTATTTTGTTTGTGGTTGGTCTTGTTTCTTGATGTATGCAAATGTCTCTATGAAAGTCATTAAAATGTAGAAAAAATAATATTTTGCTATATCTATGGTATGGTTCAATTTGGGAATCATTGCACTGAGAGTATCGAGGTAATCTACAACCCAGTGTGGGAGAGATGCATTCCTAATATTCCTAACGTTCCTAACATAATATTTAAAAAAATTAAAAAAAATCATGTTGGCCTAAACTAAATCTAAAATTTCATGTATTTTTTTATATTTATATTATATAATCTTATAAAAAATATATTCAAACAACAAAATAATTTCAAAATCTTCTCGCAATTATCTGCAGCAAACAAGGGATCAAAATTCTTAAGGTGTAATTTTTGTTAAATGTGTAAAAAATTTAAGGTAAAAAAAAAATACGCCTTAAAAAATTGGATCCCTCTCGGTGTAGACCCAGTTTAAGATGGATCTACGTTGGTTATAGTTCAAGGGGGGCTCCTTTGGTTGGTTTCATTGATATTGATTGTGCTGGTGATTTTGACAATCAAAAGTCTATTGTAGGTTATGTTTTCAATATTGGTTCCAAACCTATCACTTGGGCTTGTAAGGAACAAAATGCTCTTGCTCTTTCTTCAGCAAAAGCAAAGTATCGAGCCACAATTAGTACAAGTCAAGAAACCTTGGAGCTTCGACAAATTCTTTTAGAGATTGGATTGCAACAACAACATCTGACTACCCTCTAGTGTGACAATCAAAGTGCCATCAAGCTCACCAAAGATCCGTTTGAACATTAGTGTAGTAAACACATTGAGCTACATATGCAGTTCATCAGAAAACTTGTATATGATCACATTCTTGAAGTGATCTTTTTCCCTATAGATGATCAAGTCAAAGACATCTTCACAAAGTATTTATAAAATATATTTATTGTAAACTTTGATATGTGTCAGGAGATTAAGGGGGGATAGGCTACAATTCCTTCTTCCTTCTCCTATTGTGCACCCTTTGTAAATCCTTCAGTCCTATCCCAAGTTGTTGTTAAGGGGGGATGCTAGGAGATTTAGACACTTAGGAGTTAGTTAAGATCAACTTGATATAATGCGTCTTTAGGTAAATTGTGTTTCTTTTGTATGCATTTGTACTTTTGTAATTCGATAATCAAGATATGTTATAGACAAAGTGATTCGGCGTTTCATCTTCACCTTGATCTTAACGGTTATTGATATGTGGCTTAACACCTAATTGGTCCATGATCTCTATTTAAAGAGCATGGAATGTTAATTGCTTGATGATCAATTAGGTGTTAAGCCACCTCTTTGAGGGTTTTAACCATGTAAAACATTGGCATGCTGATTTATGACATGTTTGTGTAAGCAGTTGTTTAAGGTGTTCAACCTGTGTGGAAATACCATGTTTTAGTTGAACAATTTATCAACTGACACATTGAGTTTTCCTCCAACTTGGTGGTAAGTTATATTGTTAAAGTTTTGTTTTAAAATTTGAGCTCTAAGAACAAGTCTATTAGGATGAGGATCATTTGGACTTGTCGTGTATTTTCCTTGTTATGATTGCAAAATCTTCTTTGATGATGATTTGTTTGACCCCCAACAATTTTAAAATTAACAACTGTTGATATAGAGCCAGGATCTCTACTTCATTGTTGGTTGCCTTAGTTAAATTGTAAGCAAAGACAATTTTATGGATTCCCTCAAGGTAAAAAAAATTAAGCCCCTCGCCTTCTCCCGCTTGTAACTATCATTCCTAGGTTTCCTTTTGAAGCATTGTCATCAAATGATATGAGATTTTATTGATGATCGTTAGAGATGAATTCATCCTCTGTCATTTTAAGTTTCCACTAGACCAAACTTCTTATTCTCCCTAATTGAGATTGACCTTTTCTATTCCCCTTATTATCACATCCTTGATCCATACTCTTTCCTCCATTTCTAATGTTGATAGATTTTGTACTTTTACCCCTATTGCCCCTATGGTTTCTAACAACAATCTCTAGGCTTTAATTGCTACCTTTCAAGGAGAGAGAAACTCATTGAGGAATATTGCTTTGTCTCTTGCTAACCAAAATTTTCGAAACAAATATTTTCGAGTTGCTATTCACACTCTTTTTAGAAGAGGTTTGTTTGCAAATAAGACTTGATATTGTTTACTCCATAATTGGAACATTTCCTTCTAGGCTTTTGGCATCACCAAATTATGCCCAAGATCTAAGAATGTCACCTCCCATACTTTCTTAGTAAATTCACTCTAGGAAAAGATAATTTAGCGTCTCTTCTCCTATGGCATAAAGGCAACATCTAAATGGTACTTTGATGCCTCTACTTTTAAGGTTATTTATTATCAACACTTTTCCATGAACCAATATCCAACATAACGTTTTGATTTTGGGTAGACATTCCCCTTTCCAAATTGAGTTTCATATGGTTGATTTAGGGAGTTGAACTTCCTATGTTATCTTTAACAAGTGTCCTTTTTTCATTATGTAAAGGTTGTATTTCCTTCCCAATCCCCTTAAGTCTGTAATCTCCTTGCTTACTAGGTTTGCTCATTTAATTTTCTTGAAAGAGGGACCCATTGGGTCCCTAAATGCTTCAACATATTTAATTTCGTCCATGCTTTCCACAAACCCACTTACGTGTCATCCCATTCTAAGACATCACCCAAAACTTTACATGTCCTCTAGATAAAGGAGCTTTTCTATATTAGGATTTGTGTATTTAGGCTCTACAGTTGACTGGATTGCAATTATTTTTTATGTATTACGAAGTACCATGATGATTTTCCTCTAAACACTAACCTCTACATAATATTTCCTCTAATTACCAAGTTCATAATTTGCATATCTTCAATTTATATTACTCCGTGTTCCATGGATGTCTGTAATTTATTCCAATTTATAAAGTAGAATTGCTCTTACCTTCTTGCCCTATAAACTTGTAAATGGTTTTCCCTATTTGTTGTATTGTAATTGTTGGTGCCAATAGTGTCAATTCTTAATATAGATGCATTGTTGAGATGTTCAATTTTGTGAGTAGAATCCTACCCGTTGGGTTAAGCCATTGTAGCCCCCTTTGTCGCATTTTATTTGTTATTTTTTATTATGTCAAAGGATATGCTATCAATCTAAAGCTTTAGGCATGCTGAGAGATATGGGCGTCCCCAAATACACAAAGGTTGTCTAGTGGACCTCACATGGTAATTCTAATATTATGGAAATGGATTGAAGAAGATAAGGGGAATAATTCCCACCAAATATATCAATTTTCCTTTTTTAATCTCCACTTGAGGCATTAATGAACTAATCCAACACGTGCTTCAATATTTCAACAATTTTGAGTGAGGATCCTCCCATTAATAAGGTATCATCAACAAGTTGTGAGTGACCGATTTCAACTCTTTGGACCATAAATATCTCCAGATAACCTTTCTTGTTCCATTCTTTGGTTAAGAGACTGTCATAATGATTGCATCGAGAGTAGTGAGGTGCTCTATATCCCAGTATAGGGGAGATGTTGTCACATACATAACGTAACACTACACCATGTCTGCTAAAAAAAAGAAACAAAAAAATATATAGAGAAAAACATGTAGGCTTAATCTATCAAATAATAAAAACCCAAAATTAAAACTAAATGAAAAGTAATAAAATAATAAATTATAACTAAATGACAAATAATTAAAAAATCCGCAAGCTTATACAATAAAAAGAAAACCAACATTGATACATCTTAAACAAAAACTTACATGTAATTTTTTTTAACGTGTAAAAAAACTATAAAAAAAAAAAAGCTTTACACCCTAAGAAATTGAATCCCACTTGGTGTACATATGTACATAAACATATATACATACATATATACATATACATATACATATGTACATATACATATGTATATAAACATATATACATATACATATACATATATATATGTGTGTGTGTGTATTTTCGACCACTTTTAAACCTTAATAATAATAATAGTTATTAGTAATTAATTAGTCTCAATATAGACCCCCATGAAAACATCAATTGTTGCCACCCCATATAAGTATAAATGGCATATAAATATATGTCCCCCCCCACTAGAAACATGGCGATGGACCTAAAAAACCAATTCAAAAATTGGAGGACGTCAATGCGCTTAGAGACAACGTCACTAAGAACAAAGAAATCTTAAGAGAAGAGATGAAGAATAACAATGCAACAATTAAGAAAGAGATAAAAAAAATGAAGTTCTCACGGTAATGGAGAAAAATTTGGGTGACAAATTGGACGATATGATAGAGGATCAAAATAAAAATAAAAGAACATGACCAAATCTTGAAAATGTTACAAAACCAAGGTTCTAATAGTCGCAACAGACATAATACATCAAGCATGTTGATTGCCTCATCCCACACCTCTACATAACCACCCCCCTATAAATCAACATCTAATATCATCCCCATATGATGTGCCCACTCGAGATCCAAAATAGAACTCTCAAAATACATCAGGAGTGAAGACCAATGTGTGGACTGCTTAAACAAAGCCGAAGAATATTTAACTATATATAACATTACGACATATGAAGAGAAAGTAAAATATGCATCCATGCATCTAACACATACAATTGGTAATGTGGTGGAAAGGAGAAAATGTTTTATACACCTGCCAATTTTTCAAAACTGTCTTCTTTAAAAGATTTCAGGGAATTACTGAAAACAAATTCTTTTGGAAACTTAACAAACTTCGACACAAAGGAAGTGTCGAGGAATTCATGCATCAGTGGGAATATTTCGCCACACGAGTATTTGGATTATCTAGCAAGCAATTACTCGAAACTTTCTTGGGAGGATTTAAACCATATATCCAAACGAATTGAATATGCATGACATATCGAATGTAGAAATAACAATACATAAGGCAAAAGCAACATCAGCCAAATTTCAAGGTTTCCAATCAAGAAATGGAAAAACGTATTCAAGAAAAAAAACCCACCGATGACAATTAGAGATAAAGATAAATACATACCTCCATACATATGAGATGACAAAAGAAGTTTGGAAACTCAATAATTGAAAGACATCAAATGTAGATGATGTGAAACTAATGGGACCCTAGAAACAGGTGTCACACAGAAGATAATTCAAAGAAATTGTACACTTGTGAGGAAAAAAGAAATGATGAATAAGAAGAAGAATAAAAAAAATGACGAACAAGAGGACCCACATAATATTGCAACACAAGGCTACGACACACATAGAATATCACTTGCATCCATAGATGACATTAGCCAACCACAAACACTTAAGCATAAAGGGAAAATAAAAAACGATAACATTAGAGTACTAAAGATACATGAAGCACCCACAACTTCCTTGACATAATATTTGCAAGAAAACCCAAGCTATTCATATATCCAATTCCAGACATGAAGGTGATTGTCATAGATGGAAAAAAGATTGAGGATGTAGGGAAGTGTCATAAGGTGGAACTTCGTATACAAAATTTTAATTGGAATCATAACTCTACACCTTTCCCTGCGATGGAGTGGACAATTTTAGGAGTTCAATGGCAACAAACATTGGGGACCTATGCCCATATATCATTGCGGTTTGGAAGGATTGTTCTAAGATTTTTGGAGTTAACTATGTTTGGAGAGGAGACAACATCCTTGTTGCGTGGGAAGAATGGAGAAGAACTATTTCGATTGACTCTATGAAAGCACTCCCTCTCCTTGTTATTTGGGGAGTCTGGATTGCCTGTAGCAACTTAATTTTCTCTGAGAAATGTTGTACCCCTGAGCTTACGGCTTCATTGGCATGTGAGATATTGGAAGCTTTCCCACATCATATTAGAGCAAAAAACCAGCGGGACTCTTTAGAGGTAGTAATTGATAAGACTGCTCCTTGGGCATATTTTGATGGGGCGGCACAAGACAATCGTTGTGGAGGTGGAGCTTATCTTTATTTGAGGGAAGGTCATTACTTTAAGATCACGATGGGTTTAGGAGAAGGCAGCAATAACTTTGTTGAGCTTTTCAGTCTAAAACTGTTACTCATTTTTGCAGCAGAGAAAGGGTGCCATACTCTGGTATGTTTTGGTGACTCAATGAATGTCATCAATTGGGTCAAGAAGACTCAGGTGTGCAGACACTTGAGATTGGATAATATTCTCACTTTTGGATCATTGTTGATCTTATAGACACTTTTGATTCATTCTCTTGTAGCCATGTCTACAGGGAGAATAACAGGGAGGCAGACTTGGCCTCAAAGGAGGGTCTACTATTGATGGAGGGACAATGGAAGATATGGGAGATGCATGATGACTCGGAACATACTTATTATCATCGTCCTTTCATTAAGGGGGTGGCTCCTCAATAAACCTTAGTGATGTTGTTTATCTGACTATATTTGGGATTGTTTTTCTCGTATGACTCTCTATGTTTCTGTTATATTCCTATATTTTGATGTCTCTCACACTATGACACTGTTTTTGGACCTACATGTTCGGAACTATATGCCTTTTATTGCTCGGTACTTATATGTTGTTTTGGTAGTACTTGATACTAGAGACTTATGTGTCTGCTCGGGATTGCTCTTTCGTCCTGATATCCGTTGTATATGTATAACTGTTGACCCTAGCAGGGTACTTATATGAATACACAGTGATGTGTATCTGAAAAATGTAAATTTGTTACTCGAAAGATGAAATAAAATTATGCTTTTTTTCCAAGGAAAAAAAAACAAACACTGGGGACCTACAAAGGAAATCATAAAAAACATTTCATCAAGTTCAAGTGGAAAGGACAAAAGTATAAACTATACGGGTTCCAACCACCCCAAATGCAAGTGCAGTCATCTCATTAGATATAAAAACTTATCTAAAAGGGGGCATCAACTTATGTGATCCAATGTCATTAGATGAAGAGACAAGATTCAAGACAAGATGACCCCATAGAAGAAGAAGTCCAAGAGTTACTTCAGAAACAAAACAATATATTTCAAGATCTATTGATGGAGTTATCACTAGAAAGAACTATTGACATATACTTGAGGTTAAACCAGGGTGAATCTCGGTCAAAGTAACACTCTATAGATACCCCCACCAACATAACACATAAATAAAAATATTAGTTTAATATTTGTTGAAGTGTTGTGTTATCACAAAGAGTAGGAGTCCATATGCAGCTCCAGTTGTATTAGTACGAAAGAAATATGGCTTGTTTAGATTATGCATAGATTCCAAGGATTAAACAAAATAACAATCAAGAACAAGTTTCCAATTCCATTCATTGACGACATGTTGCACGAACTTCATGAAGCCAAAAAAATTTCAAATCTTGATTTAAGATCAGGTTACTAGCAAATTAGGGTAAAATTAGAAGATGTCACCAAGAACACTTTTTAAGCATATGAAGGGCAATATGAATTCAAGGTAATTCCTTTTGGATTAACAAATTCCCACACCACTTTCCAAGCAGTTATGAATGAACTATGGTCGTGTAATTGTTTCCTGTCTTTTTAATGTTGAAATTGGAGCCGTTGTTTTCCCCTGTTGTGAGTTGCACTCACTAATAAGCTTCGGGGTTGTGGTCTTCCCCATGCCAGGAACTGGGTTGTCTTTCCATTTTCGGACTGTGTAAGTTCCATGGTGACTTCCCTGTTCAGATTGGGTCGCTGATTTTCCCCACGTGGTTGGTTGTGTTGCCGTGGTCTTCTTTATGTTTTGGGGACTGTTGTAAATTTGCTTGAGAGTCATTTTGGCCACGATAGGGCCAAGAATGACTCAGGAATTGTCTTCCCTGGCTTAAGTTGTATCAGCTGATTGATTTCCCGAGTGCAATGGTTAGTCTTCAGACTGTGTAGGGAGCAGGGATGGGGGCTTAGTTTTGCTTGATAAACCTGGTGGCTGGAAACCACACAGACAGAGCTAGAGGGCTGGCCTTCTTCTCCATCACCCCTGAATAGCACTGGAAGGGAATGCAGGGCCTGAGGGACTATGTAGCAGAGAAAGGACTGATTCCTTGTGTTGGGTGTCTTAGAGGTTAGGCTAGTTCTGGTGTAGGTGTTCTTGGCTCAGTAATGAGCTCACCAGCTTAGCATTAATCCTTTCTCACTCCTGGATGGCCTAATAAACCTAACTGTGTTGGCTTGGCTGTGTTTTGTATATCCTTGGCTATGTGTAAGCCTGCTAGTTCCCTTATTCCTTGGAGAATCATGCCCAGCTCGGGGGTGGCGGCGCTACTGAGAGATTAAAGAGCACGCTGGCCTATGGTTGGGTGGAATGTTGCAGCGACTTAGCTGGTTGCGGAACGAGTTCATCATAAGATAAGTGATCTTGTCCATTTCTACTTCCGCAACTATATTTACTGTTAATGACTATCATGGACATGTTGAATGAATGCTTGTATGAACGTATGATGTTTCCGCTGTGTCCGATAGATAAGTGCATCTGTGCATGATAAATGTTTATGTGTGCATGTTTCTACTTCAATACGTTGCTTCAGCATTATGTTTTAGCATTTTTATGCATGTACATGTTCATGGGGCTCTTAGCCCGTGTGTTTGAAGCTTGTAGTCGCGTCCTCTTCGCCGGTCGGAGGCAGGGGGACGTGACACTATGGCTAGGTGAGAGGGAGTCGACAACGCCTTAATCCAAAAATAAAAGAAAAAAAATAGCAAATCATCCTCCACTTCTTTTGCCCCCAAATATAAGGCTACAACATCGGTTCAAAAATGCTTAACTCCTTAAAACAAATTATGTTTAGATGTATCAATGATTACTAATCAATGATTACTAGTCTCATGTGCAATGTTCTCATTTACACATAATCCAATCCATGCCACCACGTTATAGGAGATTCACAAAGAGCAACAACAAATCTCAGAGCCACTAAAGAATAAGCACTAAAAAAACATAGGACAATTGAGCGAGCAAATCAATATACCATACCTTACTACCTCTCTCCATGAATTTCATGGCGACAAGCCTCGTCATCTCCTTGTTTCGCATTATTCTTGGGTCCAATTATTGGACCGTTTCTTGTCCTCCACAACGCTTTTCCCATGCTTTTGTGCCACCTCTCTACACCTATATATGAGAATCCATTCCTGGCAAAAGCATACATGCCCATTGCCACCCAAAGCAAACATTAGCTTCTAGTCAAATAATACTTTAACAACTATAAAATAAATATTCTAAAACTAAAGTTAAATATTTTTATATTTAACTTTGATCTAACCTTTATATATTGGTTACCATCATAAGAACAAATATCTAAAAGTGGAACATGTAGTCTCTCTCATAGGCATAGAGTAATAATATTTGTTGTTGGTTGTTTATAAGGATGATAGAAGAAGAAGTTATTTTAACGTCGGTGAGGCTAAAAATAGCCTATGGGACAGACTATCTTGCCCGCTGATTTTGCACTTCCATCATTTTCATGTTCAGCTTGATGATGAGCTCCCCCACTTTCACCACGGTCCCTTCATTGAATAAATTAACCCAAGAACTAGTTGTCAAGATATTCATATAATTGTCCATGCTGTCCTTGAAGGCCTCGCACTCTAAAATGAAATGTTTTTTCTGTTTCCACTTTTCCGGAGGTGCAAAAAGTACACACTCTTTCTTCCCAAGCTTCCTTTGGTCTTTTCCAACGTCCAGTTTCACAACACAGTTGGTGTGAATTGGTTCTTAGTTAAGCAATAAGCATTTTGGCCTTCCATGATATATTAGCCCCTATGTAATATTTTTTATGATGGTTGTAGGTGGGATTAAACTCTTTAATATAATACTTTTTCTTTCTCCCTATCTCTTTGCCCCAAATTTGCTTGTGGAACTTGTCGGTAACAAAGACCTTTATCTCTTTACTATTTGTAGGACATGAACTCAGGTGAATATCCCATTTACTAAGCCATTTGTTGTTTTATCGCATCCAAGTCTTCTTTCTTTTGCATAATATGTCATTGAAGACCACCTTAGTCCATTTGTCGTCTTCCATTTGCTTGATCTTTTTTAGATATTTTATGAGTTGCACCATAGCAATTGCTTCAATGGGGGCTGCCCCCACTTCACTAAGCATGATATCATAGGGGACTGAGCTTTTAATATTGAACTTGTTGATAATCAAGCGTTTTTTAATCTTCTCAATATGCTGCCACTGTAAGTCAAAGGTATTGTTGGCCCACACTTCACACCCATAGAGAACAACCAAAATCACTAACAACCCAAAAAGAGTTTGTGTAGTCTTCCAATCCCATAACTCTACTACTCTGCATCTATTTTGAAAGGCATATAATGCTTTCCAACCTCCCAAAGTTCTTTTCTTTCTATAATCTTCCCAACTTAAATTTTTGTTGAAGTCAATCCCAAGATATTTGTAATCTACCACTTCTTCAAGAGCATTTCCTTCAAAGTAGAACTTATGTTGGTTATGTTTTCTCTAGCTAGAGAAGACTAATACTTTTGTCTTGCTAGTATTAACTTGCATCCCCACTGCTCTACAAAATTGCTCAAGGGAAAGTAAGTGCTCTTGCAAGCCAAGAGCAGAAAATAAGGTCATTTGCATACAAAAGAAGCCTTATCACAAACCCGCCATCCAGAGCACCTTCCCTGTCCTGTAAGTTTAACCATTCTTCAAGTTTGTCAATATATAGGCCAAACGGGGTAGGGAATAACGGGCACCCCTGCTTGACCCCAAGATCGCTTCGGAAAATTTCAGAGATACCAGCTGACGTTCTGATTTTGACTTTAATCTCCTCGTATAATATATGGACAACTTCTTTAAGATGCATATGCACCCCAAGTTCTTCCATTCTATGTCAGAGCTTGTCCCTAGGGATTGTGTCAAAGGCTTTTTTGAAATCGACAAAGCAACAGAAGGCTTCCTCCTTTTTCTCCCACACTTTCTCAATGATGTGTCTTAACGTTATACTGTGATCAATCGTGGAGTGTTTGGGTCCAAAACCTGCTTGTCCTTTAGCATGCTTACCTCTTTCTGCCGCCCACTTGCTAATTCTATTTTCTAGCATGCTTCCAAATAGCTTTAGAAACAAGGGATTTAGCATTATGGTCCTGTAGTTGGAGGGATTATTGGCATCGCCACTCTTGAAAAGAGGTATTGCCAGGCTAGTTGTGCAATCTGTAGGGAATCCCTGCTGAATAATGTTGTTGAAAATTCTCGTGATGTGAGGCGCAAGAGTTTCAAACTCCACTATAGATACTCTACTTGGAGTTCAACTAAATCCTTTGCTTTTCCAACACCCAACTTCTTAATACCCACCTCAACCTCTTGCACTGTGAAAAGCTTAGTAGCGGTGTTGACCAAGCGAGGGGGGGTCAGCCTTGGGATCTTGCTCATAAAGTTGTTTTTCATATTCAAGCCATTGATAGGCTGTGATATTGTTTTGAGTTTGCTTCTTTCTGGTTTGAAGTTCCTTCCAAAATAACTTGGGGTTGTTTTTCCCATGGAAGATTAGTTCTTCCCTTCATGAGATCATGAAATCAGTTTTTCTTTCTTTCTTAAAATCTGCTTGTAGGCTTTGAAGTTAATTTCTTTCTTATTTGGTTCTTTCAAAGTTCTCCTTGATTTTTTGCATTCCTCATCAAACCAAGCATTAACCGAGAAGCAATTTGTTTCAAATTTCTTATTTTTTGTCCTTTTGCATTCTGAAAGTGCTCTCTAGATTAGATTTGTTAGCTCATGGCTATGAAGGCCCTAGGATTGAGTTTTCTTCTCCTTAAAAAGCCTCTCTAATTCTATCTTAAAGGTCTTACGGTTTTTTTGTGTCAAAAGAATCCTACCCTTTGGGAGTGATTGCTTAATGCACTGAGGTTTTATCTCAACCTGTTGCTTTTCGACCCAAGAGAATTTTAGATATATTGGTTTGTGATGAGATTTCATATCCCAGATCTGATCCCCAATTCGAACTTCCTCCATTTTCTCACACATGCCATGTGAGCAAATTGCATAATCCACCACACTTTGCTCAAATTGCATAATCCACCAGAGTGATAATACTTCTGTCAAATTTAGATATGAAACACTTGAAAAAACAGTAAAAACCCAAACTGTAAATCAAAAGAGCATTGTATACACTAAGCCTTAAAGCTTGCCTCATGCTTTATTATCCAATCCTTCTTGATGGTAGTAGTAACTTAGAAGTGGTAGTAGTAACTTAGAAGATGCCTTGAATTATGAACATTGTTCTAATAAAATTGTGATACTGTTCAATGTGCTTCACTCTTCTTCAGAGTGACAATGATGATTATTAATGTACATTAAAATCAATTTTGATCTTCTAAACCTTAAACCTTAAAATATAGAGGAAATTGTTATTTTATTTTAAAATATAAGAAATCAATAAAAAAAACCATTATTATTTTACTAAACTTCAAACTCCCATCACAACTTTTATTTCCCAAAAAGGAAATAGTTATTGCTATTTTATTTAAAAAATAAAAAATAAAAAAAATAAATTATTACATCGAAGGTGTTATTAAGGGGACGGTTCTACTTAAAATTTTGTCGTCTGTTGACGGCCTATGAGTAGCCGCCCCCTATCCACCGTGTAAACATGAAACCTCTACTGTGCAAATTTATGTGTTGGTCGCTGCTTAGTTGTACACTTTACCGTGGAAATGACAATTTGTTCACTACACCAAAGTATTTGTTGTTCTGCCTCAAGTAGTAGAGCAAGGACATCTTATTTGAAATTCACGGGACGGGTTAGTGCACCAGAGCAACGATGTATTTCCTACACCTGACACTCCATAGACGTCGATCACACAAGCTTGGTGATAAGCTTCGACGGGCCATACCTGCAGTTGCTTCTACGCAGATCGAATGCCCAACCTATGAATTCATAGTATTCCATAGGTTGGAAAAACAAGATTTCAGCTGGTCTTTTCATCAAAATTATGCATGCCCTTCCATGCCATGATTTTTTGCTTAGATTTATGATAGTTTCCTAAAATGAAACACAAATTATTACTTTGAAAGTAACAGGGAGAATAGGAACTGATTTGTTTTTCTATTTGACCTTGAAAAATTAACCCCCCTACTTTTGTTGAATAGTTACCTTCAAACCTAACACTTGTACACTTATCGCAATATAACCTCTTATGTTATGTTTCTGGAACGACTCAGGAAACAAAAACATCAAATTAAAAAATACTAACTAGCAAATAGATGACAGATAAAGAGACAATAGTCTAATAACGACTGCAAATATGAATATGCAACAAAATCCCCAAGGAACGAAAGCATGGACACCACTCCTGACAAAGTATTCACATTCTTTGCAACATTAACAATACTCTCATGCATAACATATGTGAGGTAAGTCACAAGTTTGAATGTATGCCTGTATAAGAATCATCTCTGTTATCTCCACTATTGTGAACAAGATGATAAAATATGTTCACCAAACATAATAGACATTGAACTATAAAGAGAATCGAAAATAATTATTGAATCTGGAGAATTGAATTGAATCCATACCAATGATGAGAAGTGATGCTTTTCATCTTCCAGTGTGAACTCTGCTGACAGAGCGTCCATGGAGATCAAGTGATCCATCTCCCACAAAATCACTAGATGATGATGAGTAATGATATTCCATTTGTGTCGGCTCGGTTAGTCTCTACTAAAATCATTCCGATGATAAGAGAAGGTTGTGTCTTAAAACCAAACTCCATATTTGGTTGGTACCCACGTTGACTTAAAATATACAATGATATTTTACAAATTCGCTTACCCACTTATTAAAAACAACATTGTTTATTTTCTAAGCTCTGCCTTTTCTCGTGAAGCTTTGTGAAAACCTAGTTGCGGTGGCTCCTCCTGTGCGTCTCAGATCTCTCTCTTAAGCTTTGATAAAGGTTTGTTGCTCGAAACCTCTGTTTTTTAGGTTGTTTTTCTTCTGTTCGATGGAAAGGGTCCTCATTGTTGGTGTAGAGGGATCCTTATTGTTGGTGCAGAGCCAACCCTCTAGTGGCTTCGAAGAAACCTTCAAAGATAGTGTTGCATATCCCTCGCACTCACATTGACACTTCATAGTTGAAAGGGAAACTTTATCTTGATCTTTATCCCCTTGGCTTGGAAGCTATGGAGCAAGTGGTATTCTTAAAAGCCCATAGGCCATTTCAATGGTCCTTGGCCGGTTTTCACAAATCTTTAAAAAGAAGAAAGAGAATTGTCCTCATTACATTGAATTACATTACATAAAAGGTTTTGTCAAAATATTTTTGAAAACAAGAGAATAGGAAGTGTTTGTATTATATTTTGGTTGGAGATACTTGAATTTCATCACTAATTCCAAAATTACTGAAAACATGTTATACTTTTTTATATTTTATTTTTAATATTCTCTCCTTCTAGAAGAACCTCTCTTTTAAGTGGATGGTAAATCCGTTCTAATAATGAAATGACTATTGATTTTCAAAATCTACTTGCGCCCACTAAAGCTATTGTTTCGAATCCAAGAATATTTTGACAAAAATTGTGAACTATCATTAAGATGGATACACATTGAACTTTCTAAAATGAAAACAAGTTAAATAATTAAAGAAATCCATTTTAAGTTAAATTTTGAATGTAATATGTAAATTATGTTGAATATAGAACCCATTATATAATAAAAACAATAACAACAAGTTAAATAATTAAAAAACATTTTAAACTCATATTTTAAACCTAAGATTATATTAGATATAAAACTTATGATATATATAATGAAAACAACATGTTAAATAATTAATAGAAATTTATTTTAAATTTAAATGTTAAAGTACTATTTTTTCTAAACAAATAACATTTAATTTGACTTTAGATTAGCTTATGAATGATAATCTCAAAAGTAAAAAGAAGATATATAATTAGCTTTAAACACAAATCTTTATGATGTTAGTGATGAGATTTTAGATAAATTTGACAACCTTGATCAACATCCACATAGAAATGGTGCAACATAGCATATTAAAAGAACTTTGCTCCAACTTGCAATAATGGAATATAAGCGAAAAATAAAAAATATATATAGAGAGATTTTAAACAAAACAAATGAATTGAATGCTCTTAAGCAAAGTGATTTTGGAATTGAATAGTGTGATAATGTGAAAGACAAGAATAATGTGAAAGCATTTTTAATTTTTTTATTGTTTATTTGGTTATAATTTTTAATTTTATGAGTAGACATGTATTTTTTAAATTACGTTTTTGTAATTTTACATATTACATTATGTTATGTGACAACATATCCTGCATACTAGGTTGTAGAGTATGCTCTCAATGCAGCTTATTACTAGCATAGATCCATTTTAAAATGGATCTACAAAGCCTTAGAGGCATTAAAAGGTGCAAACCCCTTTTTAGAGTGAAAATGTTGATGAAATGCTTAATGCAAGATGGTTTTAATTTATTAGTTTTTATATTAATGCAATTCTAAATATTTTAAATTTAATTTGAGTGGACATATTATTTTTTATTTTTTTATAAATGACACGTGTCAACTCTAGGATGAGCACAGAAGGAGTTACACATCTCCCCACATAAGGAGTTACACATCTCCCCCTATTGGACTGTACAATGAGCCTCTTCTACGCAATAAATTGATTATTATATATTTTATTAATACATTTTAATTTTATTTAAAAAAATAGTTAAAAATAATTTATCCACAATGCTACACCAACCTTGAAAGACTCGAGCCTCCTCAAGTCTAGGAGTATTAGATTCATTTAAAATTGAAAGCCTCAATTCTTGCACTTCCCCTACCAAATAAAAATACCAATGTTGATTGCTCCGATAATTAAAGTCAAACTGTCACTACCCAACCCTTTATTGTTTTACTCAGATGAAAAATTAAAATACATTTTATTTTACTTTCCATTAATTACATGGATATATATATATATATATATATATATATATATATATATATATATATATATATGGACTACTATACCTACCATAAACTGGTAAACTTGTTTACAACATATAAAATTATATTTTTTTTTTCATGGGAAAAAAAGCGTAATTTTATATCATCTTTTGAGAACAAAATTACATTTAGTAGATATACAGTCTGTTTATTTTTAGAAAAAGTACATATGAGCAATATAAAGATATATCCTGTAAAAGCCTCTGTTAGGTCCCCAAAAACAAAAAATATCAATCTGCCATATAAGCAAAATATTGCCCCAATATCCATCGGAAAATAAACCAGAGTTGTTCGGATCCTAACAACTGCACTAGAACCGCTGATACAGTTCAACCCGAAATATGCCAAGAAACAAAAAGTTATTCACAATAACCACAAAGTATATGAGTTCCATCATATCCATGAAACAACATAAAGAGTTGTAAAAAAACAAGAAAACCATAGTCCTTTCTCAAATATTTTGAAGAAGAACAACACCCTCTATAAAGGGTCTATGATAAAATTCATGAACTGAACCATCTAGGAACTCTCTAGTCTCCCACCTGCCCAGCTCCAAATGAAGCCCCTCCTTCAAGGCCTTGTCTGCCTGTCGGTTGTTTTCCCTGTAGACATGTTAGCAAGAGAAAGATACATACGATTCAATAACTGTTCTGATGGAGGATAATATGTTATAAAGTCTAAGATTTCGACAATGTTGAATCCCTTTAATCCGGTTTATCACGTTCAGCGAGTCACCACAAACATTAAGATATCTACATCCCTTCTCTGTTGCAAAAATTAAAAGTAGTTTTAGGCTCAATAACTCTACAAAGTTGTTACTTCCTCCCCCCAGCCCAACCATTAGCTCAAAATAATGTTGCTCCGAAAAGAAAAGTATTGCCCCTCCCCTGCAGAGACTATTTTGCGATGCCCCATCAAAAAAACCCCACGACATCGATCTGTCAATTTCCAATACAAGAGCTTCCCTCTGTCTAGTGGCCCTAATGTGCTATGGGAAAGAAGGAAGGATCCCACAAGCCAGGCTTGCTGTGATTGCTGGAGTACACAACTTATCAGTAAATATGATTTTGTTTCTAGCAAGCCAAACTCTCCAAATCACCAGTAAAGGAAGAGCAGTAATTGTTTCCTGAGATTCTGACCGCCTCCAGTTCTCCCACGCTTGCAGCACCGAAATACCTGCCCAGATGCAATCCATGCCAAGTGCCTTTTGACACTCCCTCCACACTTCTTTGATATAAGGACAGTGACAAAAACATGAGTGACAGTCTCACATTCAACCTGACAAAGGGAACACCACCCAGGCCCCTGAAAACACCTTTTTTGTAAGTTATCCCAAGTAGGTGCCTTGTTTTCCAGCACACACCACATAAAAATCCTGGTTTTAGGTGGACTTTTCATTTTCCACAAGGCCTTCCACCACCAAATCAGAACCCTCTGAATTCCAACCTCACTGAGCTTTATGTACCCTGCCTTCGGAGTATAACTTTGTAACGTCCCCGGCCCTCCGACCGGCGAAGAGGATGCTACCATGCCATTAACCATCCGAGCAACCGCCCCATGAACATGTATGTACATAAAATGCTGAAACAAAATGTTTTGAACTAGAACATGCATACGTGATTATTTATCATACAATGGAATCAAACATATGTTCCTACAAGCATTCAACATGTTCATCATAATTCATTAATAGTAATTTTGATTACAAAACAGAATAGTCAAGAATACTTATCTTATAAGAACTGTCCCGCAACCAATTACGTCGCTGCAACGTTCCACCCAACCATAGGCCAGCGTGCTCCTTAACCTCTCAGCAACGTTGCCACCCCCGAGCCGAGCATGATTCCCCAAGGAATAAGGAACAAGCAGGGTTACACATAGCCAAGGGTACACAAAACACAGCCAAGCCAACACAGTTGGGTTTATCAGGCCATCCAAAAGCTGGGAAATGCTAAATGCTAAGCTGGTGAGCTCATTACAGAGCTAGGGACACCTACACCGGAGCTAGCCTGACTTCTAAGACACCCACACACACCCAACATAAGGAATCAGTCCCTTCTTTGCTATACAGTCCCTTAGGCCCTGACTTCCCTTCCGATGCTATTTAGGGGTTGTGGAGAAGAAAGCCAACCCTCTAGCTCTGTCTGTGTGGTTCCCAAATGCACCAGGTTTATCAAGCAAACCAAGCCCTCATCCCTACTCCAACACAGTCCGAATACCAACCACTGCATACACGCAGTCAAACAAGCGATTCACAGCTTGGATAGTGAAAACAATTCCTGAGTCGTTCTTGGCCCTATTGTGGCCAAAACGACTCCAAAACAACCTACAACAGCCCCAAAACATAAAGGCAGACACAACCAGCCAACATGGGAAAACAAGAGCCTGTTCTCAACAATGAAGCCACCGGGGAAAATTACACAGTCTGAAGATGGAAGAGGAAAGCCAGGTTCTCAGTTGGTAGGGGAAAAAGATATACACAGGCCACAAATCGGTAAGGAAAACATACACACAGCAGAAAAACGTGAATGGCCCTTCACAGGGAAATCGTGGGTGACAGAACATGGCTCCCAGCTCGCTGCGTGAGTAAAGACCAGGAAGAATCCTGCGCGTGAGAATGAACAGAACTACTGTCCCTGCGTGAGGATGAACAATTCCTGCCTATGCATGAGGATGAACCGACAATGGAGAGAATGGCGTAGTGGAGAGAATGGAGAGTCTGCATGGAGTGATGGCGGTGGTGGTTTCCTTACCAACGTGAGGGTCAACCTGCTGGTGGAGTGTGTGTGTGGGCAAGGACTGACAGTCCTGCCACACTCCACTCCCCAGCCATAACTGCCCCAACTAACAATAGAAATTTTAATGGTGGTAGTTGGATAAGACAAGGGAAGGTGAGCAAGTCAAAAGGGTTTAACAGCTGACACATAGCTTTTCCCCATAGGTTCAAAGTTTAACAATCCCCCCCCCCTTATCCTTAGGAAAAATCATGCTATTTTCATCATGGTTGCATTGACATAGCTGGTTGGGGTTAATTTTAATTAAAGTGCATAATTACATGATGTCGAAACTAATATGTGTCGTATATCACGATATACCATCGGCAACGATTTCAATCTCCGAACGTAACACAACCAAATCGATGGTGGGGCTTTTTCCTTTAGCTCCGCACCATGATTAATTACAATATATGCATCATGTACATTTAATGCATTGGGGTCAAAACCGGGGTGTTACATTCCCCTCCCCCTTCAATAGCATTGTCCTCAGTGCTTTACAAAATTTGAACAAAATACTACACTGGTACCGCCTCAGTGTTCCGTAGAATTGAACAAAAATGGATGTGCCAATCGCATGGCATCCTCCAACTCCCACGTAGCCTCTTCAGGTCCGTAGTGCTCTTATTGCACCTTTACTTGCCCTATGGCTCGGTTCCGGAGCATTGCGACCTTACTGTCGAGAATGCGCATTGGCTTGATTTGGAACTCTCCCTCGGGTTCCACCTGAATCACATCCCAATTTATCACATGGTTAGGATCATGTACATATCTCTTAAGCAAAGAAACATGAAAAACATTATGAGCTCTAGTGCTAGCAGGCAATGCAAGTCTATATGCAACTGGCCCTATTTTTTCAAGCACTTCAAATGGCCCACAATATCTAGGTGACAGCTTGGCACAACTTCCAAGCTTCAAGGAACTTTTCTTTGCCCTCACTCTGAGGTAAACATGATCCCCAACTCTGAACTCCCTGTTCACCCTATGCTTATCTGCATAGCTTTTCTGTCTATCCTGTGCTGCTTTCAGATTCTGCCTGATATTTACGACCTCTTGCTCCATTTCCTTTAGCAATTCTGGCCCAAGCACAACCCTGTTCACTGGGTTATCCCAAGTCACTGGTGTCCTACACCTTCTTCCATACAAAGCTTCATACGGACTCATTCCCAAGGATTCCTGCTGTCCATTGTTGTAAGCAAACTATACCAAGTGTAAGTAATCTTCCCACTTGGTTAGTTTGTCCATCACGTACATGCGAAGCATGTCTTCAAGAACCTGATTAACCCTCTATGTCTGCCCATCTGTTTGAGGATGGTAAGTAGTGTTGAAGTTTAGCTTTGTACCCAAATATGCAAATAACCCCTTCCAAAAATTGGAAGTGAACTTGACATCTCTATCAGAGACTATTGCCTTAGGCAATCCATGCAATTTGAAAATCTCCTTCATGAAGATATTTGCAATGTCATCAGTCTTATGCGTAGACTTCACTGGTATAAAATGTGTTGCCTTTGTCAACTTGTCTACCACAACCATGATGGAATCATGTTGTCTCCAAGTCATCGGCAATCCTGTAATAAAATCCATGGAAATAATTTCCCATTTCCATTATGGAACTGGCAAAGGCTGCAACAAACCTGCAGGGTGTTGATGCTCAACCTTTACCTGTTGACATTTCATGCACTTTGAAATGTATTCAGCCATGTCCTTTTTCATACCTGGCCAAAAGTACTGCCTTCTAGTTGTAGCAATTGTCTTCTGGTATCCTGGGTGACCAGAATACGGAGCTTGATGGATTTCATCCATGACAACTCTCCTCAAATCTGCTACATCTGGAATATAAATTCTACCTTTATAAGTGAGAAGTCCATCTTCTTCCAATTTATATCCCTCATACCTCTTCTCAAGACCTTGCTGCTGTAATTTGTCTTTTACCTGCTCATACAATTCATCTCCAGCAACATGATTAATAACCTGCTGCCTCAAATCCGATTGGCAAATACTAAGGGATGCCACATGCATTTCATGTACCTTCCTGTTGAGTGCATCAGCTACCTTATTCTCTTTTCCCTTTATGTGCTTGATTTCGAAATCAAACTCACATAAAAATTCCAGCCATCTCACTTGCCTAGCATTAAGAGTAGGCTGATCAAACAAATACTTCAAACCACAATGGTCTGTCCTCAGCTCAAATCTTCTACCCATCAAGTAATGCCTCCACATCTTGAGAGCATGTACTATGGTTGCAAGCTCTAGATCATGAGTGGCGTAGTTCTTCTCATGCTTCTTCAACTTTCTTGACTCATAACATATCACATGGTTGTCCTGCATAAGGACTCCTCCAAGCCCTTGTTCGCATGCATCGGTACACACCACAAAATCTTTTTCTGGATCTGCAACTTTCAATACTGGTGAGAAGATTCTTCAATTGCTAGAAGCTTTCTTCACACCTCGATGTCCATTCAAACTTTATCCCCTTTTTTTGCAAAGAAGTGATGGCATGCGCAACTCTGGAGAATCTTTCAATGAATCTCCTGTAGTATACTGCAAGTCCCATAAAAGATCTTACATTTGTCACATTTCTTGGAGTAGGCCAAATCATAATGGCTTCAATCTTTTCAGGATCCACAGATATACCCTCCTCTGAGATAATGTGACCCAAATACTGAATTCTATCTCTATAGAAGTCACACTTGCTCAGTTTTGCATACAACTGATGCTCCCTGAGCAATTGCAATGTCAGTCTCAAATGCTCTTCATGCTCTTTCTCATCTTTAGAATAAACAAGAATGTCATCAAGGAAAACAAGAACAAACTTGTCTAAATACCTGCTGAAGACACTATTCATAAGGCACATAAATGTAGCTGGTGCATTCGTGAGGCCAAATGGCACCACTACAAACTCATAATGTCCATACCTTGTCCTGAAGGCTGTCTTATGAATGTCTTCATCCTTGATTCTCACCTGATGGTAACGAGACCTCAAGTCAATCTTGGAAAATACCTTTGCTCCTCTCATTTGGTCAAAGAGGTCATCAATCCTAAGCAAAGGATATTTATTCTTCACCGTAACCTTGTTCCATTGTCTGTAATCAATACACAACCTAAGTGTACCATCTTTCTTCTTCACAAACAGAACTGGTGCTCCCCAAGGAGACACACTCGGCCGGATATACTTCTTTTCCAACAACTCTTGCAGTTGCATCTTCAGTTCTAGCATCTTTGGTGTACTCATCCTGTAGGGTGTCTTGGACACTAGTGCTGCTCCTGGAACAAGTTCAATTGTGAAATAAATGTCCCATTTTGGAGGAAGCCCTGGAATCTCATCAGGAAACACATCCTTGAATTCCTGTAACACCTGATAGTCCTCTAACCTCGGAGTTTCATCGTCTATTGCCTCCAAAATCTGAGCTGCATACAACTGACAACCCTTCCTATAGAACTTCTTTAACTGCATTGCTGAAACCTGCCATACTGAAATCACCTTTGCAATACCTTTCACAACTACTAGGTTCCCTTCTTCATTCATGCATTCGAAAGTCTTATTGCAACAGTCAAGCTTCACCCTATGAGCTTCTAACCAATCCATTCCAATGAAAACATCATAGGAACCAAGTGGTAGAACATTCAGATCTACACAAGTGACCAATCCATTCATGACCAATGGACATTTCTCTACAACTTCACTAACTTTTCTCTTAGTTCCAGTGGCTAGCTGAACTAACCAAGACTTCCTATGCTTCACTTTATTAAAAAGCACAAATCTCCACTACTCTAGGAGTAATGTAACTGTGAGTAGAATTGGGGTCAATCAAAATAGAAACAGATTGCTCAACAATCTTACCTGCTACCTCAACCACAGTTGACTGGTGATCTGCTTGGCGGTCCTCCAGTGCTGCATAGATCCTAGGGACTGCCCTTGCTACTTGACCCACTGTTTCTGCTTCTTGAATGTTATAAGCTGGTCTTGCACTCTCATTATTGAGTGGACAAGCTCTGCACATGTGGGGTCCTCCACATTTCCAACATTGAAGTGGTCCTCTATTCTATTGTGGATCTTTAGGCTTTTCTCCTATCACTCCAACTGGCTTATTCGTAGCTTGGGATGGCTGCTTCTGCCGATTCCTGAAGTTAGAAGGTTTGAAACCTTTCTTTCTTTGGTCAAACTTCTCATTCTTCTTGTCCTTCCATGCCTTATGGTAATCCGGTTTACCTTTGCTTTGCTCATAGCAATACTTAGCCTTCCTTATTGCTTCTTCAAGAGTTCTAGGTTCATAGAACTCAATTCTATCTTTGTAAGATTGAGGCAATCCACTCAGAAAACGTTGGACCTTCACTTTTTCATCTCTGATGTACCGGACATACCTCAACAACTCCAAGAACTTATTTGCATATTCTTCCATGGTATGCTGTCCCAATCTCAGCTCATGGAACTCCCTAATCTTGTCATCATAATACCTGTCAGAGAGGTATTTCTGCTTGAAATACTTATTGAACTGTTTCCACTTAAGTCTCCTTTCACTGATCCTTTTTACTTGCTTGAAGTGTTCCCACCAAATGGATGCTCTTCCATTCAGATTGAATATGGAAACTCTTGCCTTCATGTTTCCCGAATAATCATGAACTTGAAAGTATTTCTTTATCCCAAGGAGCCAAGCTTCAACCTCTTGTCCAGTCTTTACCTCACCATCAAATGTAGGAGGTTTAGCCTTCTTAAATTCATCCTGAGAGCGATCGCTATGGTGTCTCTTTCTTTTTCTTTTATGAGAAGAAGAACTTGAATCCCCACTGGATTCTTCAGAGTCAGATGATCCACTAGAATTCATTCTCCTTCTCCTAGTACTGCTCTTACTGCCTTCTAGTCTTGCTGTACCTCGTCCAGAGTCTATCTTTCTCTGCAAGTCTGCTAAACTCTACAACATTGCAACATTTAGCTGATGTTGCTCTTCCTGAGCTTTAATCAGGCTTCTCATGGTGGCTGCAACATCTGACGGTGTCTCTTGGAATCTCCTTCCATTAGACTCTATGTCATCATTTCCATGACGGAAATTTTCTCCCATGGCATCTCGTGCACGCTCATAGGAATCCCAAGCATCATATCCGTCATGGGTTCTCATAACGGAACCGCAACTTACTTACCAAACTGCACTACCTGGAATATTGCTCTTGAAGGTGATTATGATTCTACAAACGTGTTAGTAACACAATTGTTAGATGCATAACATTGATATAAATCAGAATTACTTACCTTCTCCTGGAATAATCATAAAATAACAAATTTGCCCAAACACAAGATTTTCTTCATCAAAGAACGTCTGTTTGAGGGGGGCGATGGGGGTCAAGAGGGCCTACCCCCTTGTGGCCGCCATTGCAGGGTGGGTCGAGGGCAGCGCCCTCGTTTTTTTGGTTTGTAAATATTTGATTTTCGCGCAATCTGACGCATAAGATCGTTGCCACTTCTCTCCTTTTCAGCCCTGAAAATCCACTGAAAACTGCTGAAAATCCCTCGGGAAAACAGTCGAAATCTGCTGGGAAATCCCACGGAAAACTCAAAATTTCCTTGTACAGGATCGAGTCTCATTCCAACTAACATTCCGACATTTCGACAGTCTGCACAGCTAACTTCCTCCATTGTTCATCGACGATCTGTTCGCCTACTTTTCTCCGGTGTGTCGGATCCGTAGTCATCTAGGCTTCCGATCTTTATTGGCGATGCCAGGATATCGGCGATCGAATCCACTAAGCACTACCGCGTCGGCGATCTGATCCTCTACTCATCGGGAGGCTAGTTCCATGGGCAGCCGCAACGGCGGGCGCATGAACAACTAAACCCTTCTGACTTCATCGTTAGTCCGTTCAACTAATCTTCTTCTGACGCATCGGCGGTCCAAACCACTAACTTTCGCCGATCACTGATGGTCTCAACACTTAGACAAATTTTTTGAATTTTTTTCTTTTCTTCTTCCGCGGTGTCGGCGAACCCAACAACTATTTTCCACTGACGACATCGACGGTCTGAACAACTAAATTTTGTTGATGCTGAAAGTCAATATTGGGCGTTTCTTCCACTACATCGAGCCGGTGTTTCGGCGGTCTTCGACTGATCTTCGCCGAAACTGCAGCTCCCACATCCACTAAGTTCCGTCGACGGTCGATGAAAACTTAGAAAATTTTCCGCAAATCTTCCTCCGTCGGGTGATCTTCCATCTTGCTCTCTGCTACATCGGAGGAGCTTCCCACCTAGTCTTCCGATGGGCCGACGGTACAAGCACTTAGGAAAATTTTGTGGAAGTCTTCTGTCATAAATTTTTGATCTTTGTTGGGCAGAAGGCAACCTGCCTCTGCTAGCTGATCTTTCATGGCCCATTCAGGCCCATGCTGCAACATGAGCTCTGATACCACAATGTAATGTCCCCGACCCTCCGACCGGCGAAGAGGACGCTACCATGCCATTAACCATCCGGGCAACTGCCCCATGAACATGTATGTACATAAAATGCTGAAACAAAATGCTTTGAACTAGAACATGCATACGTGATTATTTATCATACAGCGGAAGCAAACATACGCTCCTACAAGCATTCAACATGTTCATCATAATTCATTAACAGTAATTTTGATTGCAAAATAGAATAGTCAAGAATACTTATCTTATAAGAACTGTCTCGCAACCAGCTACGTCGCTGCAACGTTCCACCCAACCATAGGCCAGCATGCTCCTTAACCTATCAGCAATGCTGCCACCCCCGAGCCGGGCATGGTTCCCCAAGGAATAAGGAACAAGCAGGCTTACACATAGCCAAGGGTACACAAAACACAGCCAAGCCAACATAGTTGCGTTTATCAGGCCATCCAGGAGTTGGGAAAGGCTAAATGCTAAGCTGGTGAGCTCATTATAGAGCTAGAGACACCTACACCAGAGCTAGCCTGACTTCTAAGACACCCACACACACCCAACACAAGGAATCAGTCCCTTCTTTGCTATATAGTCCCTCAGGCCTTGACTTCCCTTCCAGTGCTATTCTGGGGCTGTGGAGAAGAAAGCCAACCCTCTAGCTCTGTCTATGTGGTTCCCAAATGCACCAGGTTTATCAAGCAAACCAAGCCCTCATCCCTACTCCAACACAGTCTGAAGACCAACCACTGCATACACGTAGTCAAACAAGCCATTCACAACTTGGATAGTGAAAACAATTCTTGAGTCGTTCTTGGCCCTATCATGGCCAAAACGACTCCAAAACAACCTACAACAGCCCCAAAACGTAAAGGCAGACACAACCAACCAATGTGGGAAAACAAGAGCTTGTTCTCAACAATGAAGCCACCGGGGAAAAATACATAGTCTGAAGATGGAAGAGGAAAGCCAGGTTCTTAGCTGGGTAGGGGAAAAACATATACACAGGCCACAAATCGGTAAGGAAAACATACACACAGCAGAAAAACGTGAATGGCCCTTCACAGGGAAATCGTGGGTGACAGGACACGACTCCCAGCTCGTTGCGTGAGTAAAGACCAGGAAGAATCCTGCGTGTGAGAATGAACAGAACTATCGTCCCTGCATGAGGATGAACAATTCCCGCCTACGAATGAGGATGAACCGACAATGGAGAGAATGGCGTAGTGGAGAGAATGGAGAGTCCGCATGGAGTGATGGCGGTGGTGGTTTCCTTGCCAACGTGAGGGTCAACCTGCTGGTGGAGTGTGCATGTGGGCAAGGACTGACAGTCCTGCCACACTCCACTCCCCAGCCATAACTGCCCCAACTAACAACATAACTTTTAATGGTGGTAGTTGGATAAGACAAGGGAAGGTGAGCAAGTCAAAAGGGTTTAACAGCTGACACATAGCTTTTCCCCATAGGTTCAAAGTTTAATAATCCCCCCCCTTATCCTTAGGAAAAATCATGCCCTTTTCATCATGGTTGCATTGACATAGCTGGTTGGGGTTCATTTTAATTAAAGTGCATAATTACATGATGCCGAAACTAATATGTGCCGTATATCACGATATACCATCGGCAACGATTTCAATCACCGAACATAACACAGCCAAATCGATGGTGGGGCTTTTTCCTTTAGCTCCCCACCATGATTAATTACAATATATACATCATGTACATTTAATGCATCGGGGTCAAAACCGAGGTGTTACAATCTTCCTGCAGGGTCCGAATCCCAGATGAGAACATCCTCCTTGTCCCGGAGTTGGATCTGTGCCTGAGTTAAAGTTGCAATGTAGAAGTCCAATTCCCTTTCCGCATGTTTTGGCAGGTCCAGATCCCTTACCGAAATCCAGTTATGGGTCCAACGATTTACCTGAAACGGAGCAGCTAATTGAGCAAGGTAAAAAACCCCTCTATGGTGAAGTAAATCCACTGTGGGTGCCGAGAGAATATGTTGTTGATTGCACCCAACCCAAGGATCCTCACCGATCCTAATCTTCCGTCCATTTCCAACATTCCAAGCGAGGCTGGATTCAATCACCTCAATGGATTTAACCATAGCTTTCCAAATGATTGAGCCTCCCGAATGCGATTTCACAGGATTCCGAATCCAATCTTGCACAGTAAAAGGGGCGATATACTTCTGATCAATGACCTTCCGCCATAAACTTCCTGTCTTAAGAATTCTCCACCTCCCCCTTAGCAGCCAACAACTCCGAGACAATTCCATTACTCCACGGAAAATTCCATTACCTGCTATTCACACTGAATCAAGGTATGGTCAGCTCATCAATCACAACATTTATTACAAAGGGCTCCATAAGAGCAACATGTCACTTACAAGAGTAGATCTTGGATGGGGAGGGTAACATTCATTCCTCCCAACCACCCAAACTACATCCATTTGACCCAAAAAAAAATGTTTGGCATGCAAATAAGAGAAACCTAAAATGAAAAAAATAACCTTCAAAAAATTGGTTATACCTCGCTATTTATTTCGAAAACATGATATGTAATTTTTTATTTGGAAGAGAGGGTCACCCCCGAGACATTCGAACCAGACAAACGGATTGAGAGAAAATTAATCAACTCACTGTGCGAGCAACGCAAATTCAAGGACAATGGCGGGCGAAATAGAGAGTGCACTGCAAAGCGCTGCAGCCATTACTGATCAGAGGCAGAAGATAGAGCAGTATAAGCTTATACTCGCCTCCATTCTATCCAGCAATAATGTCCAAAATGCGAAGGCTTTCATTGATCACAGTAAGCCCAATCCCCAACTCCCAAACCCTAGAACACAATTTTCAGTTCGATGTCGGTATTGTTATGGAATGTGGATTAAGCGAGGATTTCTGTTGTTGAACATGCTGCAGTGGTGTCTGACGATGTGCCGCTGGTGGCTTCGAGACAGTTGCTGCAAATATTTGCTCAAGAGCTAGGGCAGTTAGAGCCAGAGGCGCACAAGGAGATTGCCCACTATGCTTTGGCGCAAATTCAGCCCAGGGTTGTTTCCTTCGAAGAGCAGGTAATTTCTTGGGCAGCTTTCTAGGCTAGAATGTGCCGTATAACTTCTAGCATTTTGAATATTAAGAATTGGAGCACTTATCGAAACCCTTTCGTAATCACATGAATCTCAGAGTCAATTCAGTAGTGAAAATGAACTAAAACACTTTTAGGGCCATACGGATATGGTCTGCCTTTTCTTTAGAGCACATAGAGGCAAACTAAGGAGGTTCTTCTGTGTACCTTCATTTAGAGAGGCGTTAATTTGGAGAGTGATTCTGCAGTTTGGGTCACCAGGGCTGTTGTGAGCAAATACACAGGCGAGTTAACCTCATGGATTGAAAATTCGTAAGTGGTCTGTGCAGACCTCCCAAGCCACGGTGAGAATATGGCCACATAATTACCTGTGATCCAAGGTAGCAAGTATGTCTGGCTGGGTAACCGTTTGCCAGTTTTGAAATATGGGTGCAGGGGAGGGTGCCCCACTTACACACAAACTACAAAATTACTTATTGTCTCCGCAGTTAAAAGATAATGAAATCCGACATCCACTGCACTTGTTGACAAGTGCAATATTTCAACGTGCCGTTAGAGAACACATGCAAATTGCAAAATGGCGAGATCATTGCTGTTACACTGTTGAGAAACATTTGAGGACTAGTTTTGCATCAAATCAAGAAAAACAAGAGACGTTGCAATAACTTGATCTTTGAATGGAAGACTTGGAATACTGATGTCTGGGCTCTATGGGTAAGCCTTGATGAGCAAAGCACTGTATTTGCATATTAAAGTTGTAGTTTTGCTCCATGCGGCTTCAATTCTAGTGGTGCAAATGGCGTTGGAGCAAAGTGTCTATAGCAGGAGGATAGTGGCCTTTAGAGCAAGTTGATAATATCACCTAAATAGCAGTAACAGACCCAGCTGAAAAAGGACAGGTGTAAGCTGATATAAGGTCCTATCTCCAATTGAAAGGATACATGACAACTTTAAATTGTTCAAGTTGGTGAACTGCAAACATTTTTTCTGATAAGTACAGACTCCAAATGGAACTTACAAGCCATCAGTTTCTGGGACGCCTCTATGTTAAATAATTATGCTGATATGTATTCTGCTCTCTACAAAACTGATGCCGCAAAGCTGAAATCTTGGATAGATTGAAATTAACTGAAGAATACCCTAATCTTAGAAACCCTAAGCCTATTCTAAAACCAGGTTAGACAAGCTGGAATGATGGTTAGGCGGAAAGGCTTAGAAAAGTTAACAAGTTGGATTGATGATTAGGAGGAATTGCTAAAATAAGGTAACAATGATCAAAATAAATTAACTCGTTAGTTGTTCTTAATGACCTTTAGATTCTGAACAATGACAAAAATAACAATTAGACATTGAATTTTTTATGAAAACTAACATTTTATGGAAAGCAACAAGGAATTGATATTGAAGAACCACTGTGTGAAGGGTCAACAGAAAGGCAAGCACTTCCTTTCTCATCAGTGAATAGATTGCAGCCCAGTTTTACTTCAAAGTAGGTTATTTATAATTCAAAGATTGGGGAAAATTTTGACAGAGTCTACTAGGAATATGCTTTCTGATTTATATTGCAATATTTCATCATGGCTCTGTGATCTAAAAATCTTCTAAGTGGAAGCAGGTTTGCTCTAATACCAAAATTGATCTGATATTTTTAGTATGTTGCGTCTTGTGGGTTTTCCATGGCTTAGATGTTCAGCCATCCTACAACCTGTTGAATTTCCATGGCCGTTTATCCAGTAACTTTTAATTGAAGCTCTGATACCGAAGTGTAATATATTTTCATCCTATAGCCTAGTTACCATATTTCTGTCATATTGCTTTCATTGCATCTTTGATACCATGCTGAACTATGTTCACATCACGTGGCTCAGTGATTGTGTCTCTCTCCTGTTGTTTTTTTGTTGCGCGTTTTTGATCCCAACCATAATTGCATTATGTGATGCTGCCAAATGAGGATAGCTCTGTCTTACAGTTTTACATTGTGGCTTTACTACCAAGTGCTTGGGGATTTGATGGGCATGTGGTCATTAGGCCTACATCATGTCTACAATTGCTTTTAGCTTCTGGCTTAAGGGGTTTTGTTATATGCTTTTGAATTGCACTTCTTTAACATTTATGCACAATGTTACCTTGTCTTCTACCATTGGAATGTAAACAGTAAACTAAATACATTTACATGGTCAAAACATTACACAAGAATTTTGTAAACAATACTTTATTTCATAGTTTGTATTACAGAATTACCATATCTTTTACACTTGTGCCTCTTGGTCTTTGTTGCACCTGCAACTTTCATGATTCTACAACTTGTTTTACTCTGTAATTTTTCATGCAGATCTTTGATATCTGTGCTCTTTTGACTTCGAAAATATGACCTTCCAATATGAATCAGACCATATACATCCACTCTTTCAAGTTGATAGTCGCCATCAACTTTTTCTTAAGCAAAAAATATTTTTTGGGCTTGTTGCAGAATGTTTTATGCACACTGGTGGGGATGTGCTGGGCTTAATTGCTCCTTGTTCCAAGAACACTTGCTCCTATCTCCTGACTTCCCTCACTGCCAAGCACCGAGGCTGAATTTTTGGCAGTCTTGACCGAGTCATGAGTTCAATCTCTTGCTGGTTGGCTCATCCTGGGGATGTGTCACAGTTTTTTCTTGTGGCTTTATCTCTGCAGCTGTTCTGCAGCTTTTTGTCTCTGTGGATTCTATTTTTGGTTTTGTAATTTAATCTGATGGCATGGCAGGTATCCATCATCAGGGAGAAGCTTGCTGAACTATTTGAGACTGAACAACAATGGTCAAAAGCTGCTCAAATGCTTAGTGGGATTGACCTAGATTCTGGCATCAGGTTTTTATGAAAGATTATTTTGTTTGTTTCTTGCCTGTGGTAATTTTTGGAAATACAATAGGAACAGTACTTGCAGCTTCTGAAAGTTTCCATTTTTTCAGTAATAATCTCATGGAGTAGCTCAAATGACAAATGGTTGTTTTAGTTTATCATCACTGATTAATTTCATGTATACAGGATGCTCGATGATACATACAAACTATCAAAGTGTGTCCATATTGCTCGCTTATACTTGGAGGTATTGTTTGATAACATCTTAGCTTCAATGGCTATGAATCCTTTGCTTTGGTTCACTCATCTATATTGCTATTATATACATTAAAGTCACTTCCCTATTAAGATAGTTTCTGTCATGTGACAGGATGATGATGCTGTTAATGCAGAAATATTTATTAAAAAGGCTTCTTTTTTGGTGAGCAGTAGCCATGACGAAGCATTAAATTTAGAATACAAGGTAGGTTTTTTTGATCTCCTTCAACCGGTATCTTTTTTGTTAACTTTGAAACTATAGGAAAGACTTTAGTATTTTGTATGCTGTTTACACAGGTTTGTTATGCACGCATTTTGGATATGAAACGGAAATTTCTGGAAGCTGCACTTCGTTATTACGAGATATCGCAAATTGAAAAGCGCCAAATTGGAGACAAGTATGGTTCACATTTTGTAATTATGTTTGTTCTATGTAGTTGTAAAGGTTATTTTGTGCTATTGCCAACATCAGGTCTTTCACTCAACTTCAGTTAGCATATGTGTTAAGTTTAACTGATAAGTATTGGAAATATGTTACGGAGGAGAAAAATATAATCTTTGCATCCACCAGTGTAAGAGTTTTTGCTTATGACCATCTTGAGTGAGTTTTGAATTTTGCCTACATATTTCTTCTCATTGAAAAGAGACCAGAACACTCTTTTATATTATTAGTGGCTTCTTCATGAGCAATAAATTCAGAACCCGGGAACCGACTACACTCTTATAATTAATGTATGACAATATCAATTATATTGCCCTTATATGATTAATGTATGAGGCAGTTTGCTAGCAAAAGTTTTTAGGACTCCATTGAAGTGATTGATCTCTTTCACTTTATCTTAAAAGTCCTTCCTCAATTATGTGAGTGACCAAGTGGGCCTTCCTATTATTTGCAGGTCATACTCCGATTAAGCATCTTTAGGTTTATAATTTCACAATCAATCGTTGACTCATGAAAAAACATTTACAAGACAATAAGCTGTTGAAAAGATGTCAAGCTAAGAAAGCAAATATATACAGGAGACATGATGCTGCTTAGATTGAGAGCAATTGTCATATAGCCATGCACTTTCTCTAAATATTCCCCATCAAGGGAGTATGTATGATATTTATGTTGCAAAAACACCATAATATTAATCTATACAAGAGAGTCCTTTGGCTTGCAAAACATAGTATTAACCCAAATGTCTTTGAGACACGATTACATTCAAATTCATCTTGGACCATAATTGATCAAGACTTGAACTTCAACATATAAATCAAATCAATATTTTTCTTATGAAAATAAAGCTTACCTTCTTTAGCTTTCTTCCTTTTATGTTTTACATTTTAGCTTATAGGAGATGATTTGACACTTCTTCAAAATGTTACTATTGGATTGTGCTTTTGAGTCCCATTTGACCTGTTATTGTTCACTTGTGGAAATCAATAAAATTATCTTATGTGTTGTTATAATTTACTCAACAAGGACCATTTTGTAAAAGGTTATTTTTCTGTGAACACCTTTGTCTAGAGGTAGTAGTGAGGTAGATCAGACTTTGTACTTACTGCCTATTCAATGTTGCATTCCCTTCACTTTGAATCCTCACAAGCTGTTAACTTCATTCTTGTTTCCATGAAAGTTATCTATAAACTAAACTCAGTTTTTTCTTGAAAGAAAGAAAGAAAAGAAGGAAGGAAGATAAAATGATATTAATGTCCACAAATGATGAAATTAGGTCAATGGTACTCAAAAGTACATCAAGCAACATTGGGAATGCAGGAGTGCCTAAAGCATTCGCCTAAAGCATATCTTGAGAACGAAAGGCAAAAGACAAGAAGCTAGACTAGTAAAAGATAGAGAATCAAAGGATTGGGTAGATTGGAGAGCTAGTATTTCAACTCAAGAGAGAGTTGGTGTCTAAAGACATTGCTACATCACTTAAGCACAAATGAGCATAGGTCAACATACATATCAGTGTAAGAAACCAGAAGATTTCCATACGCAACACATATCATAACTCTTGTTTTCACACACACATAGATTGACCCATAAGACCATCTTATATAGCACCAAGTTGTAACCAACTCACTTGAATTGAGGAAGACAAGGTTCATATAGGTCGGCAAGGGTTTTGTGCACCATTCAGCTTCTTTGTTCCAATTGTTTGATTGATTGAATGCCTTGTTGGACATTTAGTCGATTGCTCAGTCAATTGTTTAGTGTCAACTATCTCTAGAAAGTCCGAAGGTGTGATGAACTTGCATAGCCTGTTGTTCCAGCACCCCCCATTAGCACAATGTTGTGGAGATTTAGGAGGTGAAATTATTTTTATATAACCCCCCCATAGTTGTAGCTTCATGAAGCCCAAGCATAGCTCCAAGTTTCACAAACTTAGATTTCGATAGAGACTGAAAAGATATCAACTACCTAACCATCTGTCTTGTGATAAACAAGATTTACAACCATCAAAGTGTCTCCTGATGATGATCCCAGAGTAGGGTTCGAAACGTTGAGATCTTCAACGCTCCAACGCAGCTCCTTATTATATCATTCTCCTACTGTGTAATGACTAAATTCAAGATTTACAACATTATCCTTTATTAATTGTCTCAAAGTAATGAGCATGAAACTTCACATGCTTCATCTTATTCTGTACAACAAGATTCTTTGCAACATGTATCACACTTTGATTGCCACAATATACTATAGTGGATGTCTTGATTGGAAAACCTATTTTGCCCATGAGATGTCAAATACATATGGCCTTGGCGCCAACATGCACTACAACATGATAATCTATTTCTTTGGTTAAAAGAGAGATCACGTTCTACATTTTACAAGACCACACCTTCTACATTTTACAAGATCACATTATGGGTTCGGAACGAAGACAAAACACATACCAAGATGTAGACTTTTCGTCTTTGTCGTCTCCAACCTAAGTCGAGTCTGTGCATCTGACTAACTAGTTTACTTTAAGATTGCAATATTTTATACCAAGCTGGTAAGTGCTCTTGCTATAATGAACAATTCTCTTTGTGGCCTTAAGGTGATTTTTTGGCAGATCTTGCATAATTGAGAAATCATGCTTAAAACATAGGAAATATCGGGTAGACTGAGTCAAATAGACAAGGCTATATAAGTTGTTGATAGAGTGTAGCATCGACTTTTGAAGAATCACACTTCTTGGTTAGCTTCACTCTTGACTAATAAGGTGTGGCATAGGGGATTATAATCTTCCATATTGAATTTGTTTTCAAAGATTCAACACATGAGTGGGATGAGAAATAAAGATATCATCATCAATTTGTAAGACTTGGATGCTCAATAAGAAATGTAACAAACTAAGGTTAGTCATCTCAAATGTGTATGCTAGTTGTTTATTCAAACCCAAAATTAATAATCTTGCTTCTAGTAATGACTAGTTCATCCACATACAATGCAACAATTAAGGTTTGTCTATTTACATGCAATACATAGATACTGTGATGGGATTCATAGCGTTTGAAATTGAGATTGAGAAAATAGCGGATCAATCTTCTAATACCATGCCGTGTGGCCTTATTTCAAACCATGCAAGGATTTCTTTAGTTGGCACACGACACTACCACTCTTTTCAAAACCAAAGGGTTGCTCCATATATATATATATATTCTTGATGAGATCACCATGTAAAAATGGCACTTTTGATATCCATTTGATGTATCTCCCATTCAAAGTGAGTAACAAGTGAAATAATCAGTCGAACAAAGTTCATCTTTGTAACCGAGGAAACGTTTTTAGTGTAGTTGACGCCTTGTTGTTGAGAAAAACCCTTAGCTACCAAATGAGTCTTATGTCCTTCAACAATGCCTTTTGTAAGCTCTAATGCCTCCTTCCTTCTTTTATTGCGTCCCCTTCATAAATTCTTGAATCCTATCCATAGGGGGGGATGTTAGGATATTTAGACACTTAAGAGTTAGTTGAGATCAACTTGGTCTTATGTGTCTTTAGTATGCATTTATATTCATGTCGACAATCATGATATGTTCTAGACACAAAGTGATTCGATGGTTCATCTTCACCTCGATCTTAACAACTATTCATCCATGGCTTAGCACTTGATTGGTCCATGATCTTTATTTAAAGAGCATGGAGGTTCATTTGCCTAATGATTGATTATGAGAAACTCATATATAAATGATTTTTTCTTTTGCATTAATATATTGCCTCAAGTAGCTATTTAGTTTAGGCCATGGCTTTTTTTCCTTCTTTGAGGGTTTTAACCACATAAAAACGTTGATGTTTTGATCTGTGATTTGTTTGTGTGAGCAGCTGCGTAAGGTATTCGAGCCGTTATAGCATGGACTAGCAAGTATAATTAAAGCCCCAAAGAACACAACTAACCCAACTACAACCTAGAGGTGTTGCCCATTGTCACCTTGATAACCACCTCTCTACACTTCTTATTGGTTCTTCTCCAACTCAAGGGGGCTTCTCCAAGGTTATGATTGTTAGGCTATGGTGAGGGCACAAAGTGATTTTGAAGAGGTAGTAGCCTTAGCAAAACTTGAAGTCTTTCTTTGTAGTACAGGTGATGGGAGGACCATGAAGACCAGTGCCAATCCCCAGGGAAAAAGTAGAGTCTCAAGATAATCCCCCAAGGTCTTTGTTTGTATATGTCTAATTGGAATCCATGCACAATTAAAAACCATTCCTTTCCCAAACTATTGAAGCTTCATGCAAATCTTTATCAAGGAAGAGCGATCATTGATACACACACCTTTAGTTCATGCTTGAGCTTGTACCCTAGCTTTTGCCACCCAATTTGCAGCTCCTAAAAAGTAGTCAAACCACAAACCAACAACAAAACTAAACCACAAAATGTTAAAATCATTCCATTGGAGCAATCTTACTCTTTCAATGAACTAGGAGCATAAATCTTACAATGACAAAAAAAACATGTTTCTTCAATTTTCAGCCATGAAAATATATGTCAATTAGGCCCCAAACGAGATAAAGCTCTCAAATTCCAATCATGAAATGGATTGAGGAAGTAGTTCTCTATTTATAAGAGAGGCTAAAACTTCCTTTATGATAGTATAAACATTGTTTCCTTAGATCTAGCCTAGGGTGGGGTGAAACATGACAAGGCCCCACTCAAGCAACTAAATTCTAATGAAGACAATAGGAAATGGTGGTCAATAGCCACTTGCACATTACAAAGATACATGAAGCCCCTAAATAAGGGGGAATGCTTCCAACAAGCGAGCAACAACTAGGATGATGCCACATGGCCTCCAAAGCCTTTCTCCAAGGGGGTGCTGCAACAAGAAGTGTCCACATAACAACCAACTCAAACCCCAAGTCCAGGGTTTGACCAATGATCTCCAATAAACATGAGCAACAGTCCCAATGTTTAACCCTACGTTGTTGGGGGCAGGGAGCGAGAGCGGGAGCGAAAACGAAATTTTCAAAAGATTTCGTTTTGGGAGCGTTTTTTATATAATACATAATTTTAATATATTTTGACGCATATATATTAAAAAAACATGTATTATCCCAAATTAGCTATAGAAAACATAGATATAACCATTTAATACTCATAACATTAATCATCTAGGAGCTATGACCTGTAACATTGTCATCAAATGATCAATCATCAACAACATCAACCTTCAAATTTCAACATATAATATTTTCTATCAACAAACTCTAACAGTCTAACATATAACATCAACCATGAAATGAAACAAAGCATCATAATATCATATTCAATACCAAAGAGTTGTAAGATCATAAGATGATAAGATGCAATCAACAATTTAAAGTTCAAACTTCAAAGTAGGCCATAATAAACATGAAATACAAAGTACGATGATACTATCTAGTAATCTACTAAGTTTTCCTCTTGCCACGAGAAACTTCCAATTTTTTTTTCTCGTGAGGTGGAGTAGGAGTTGCTGGAAGTGATCGTAGAACATGAGAAGAAGATGAATGGCCCCCACGGATTGCCAGATGTTGTGAAGCTAAAGGCAAAACTCCTGCATCTAGAAACCTGTTGGTGGTTGGGGGTGGCATCTCTGATGTATAAATTGGATCACCCACATGATCACCCAATAGTTCAGCTTCCAAGCGATCTAATGCAATGGCTCTGTCCTCCACATTAGCCTCCTCTGGATTGTTGTCCCAAGTAAAAAATGTTCTATGATTCTTGGCCGCTTCACAATAATGGAACAACAACCTCAAATTGTAGTGCACATAAACCAAACTTTTGGCCCATTCTATATTCAAATTGTTTCTCTTGACGCTATGGATGAAGCTGTAGGTGCTCCAACACCTCTCTGCAGAAGAACTATTGACAACCTGTGAAAGCACCCTCACTGCCAATTTATGCAAATATGTGGCACCACTGCCATACATGTTCCACCAACGGATAGGATCTAGCCTCTCTCGATCTTTGGTTGCATGCAAGGTATCAAAGACTCCATGTTCACCGATGTATTGGCTCAATTCACTTCGTACTTGAGCACACTCCTCATTAGGGACCAACTTGTCTAATGCAAGCATATGCCCATTTTGCACCTCTTGATCTGTGTGTGGTCTTTTCCTAACTCCACCACCAGGTGCAGGTTGGGCCAACCAAGATGGAGAATAATATTTTGGGGTAAGGACATATGTAAGGGCATACAAGATTGACCATCATTTTGACCACATGTTTATGAATACGGTCATACAAGATTGCATCTCTTTGCTCAACAATGTCTTTGATATGACCAAGCATGCTGTCCATTTGCTCATACACCTCCCCAATCACCGGTTGATCGGTATCTGCAAAACGAATCATACTATAAACATGCTTGGTGAACTGTAGAACATATTTAACCTATGCCTAGAATTGACCATCAAGAACAATGTCCTCCACCTCTTGAAAGTCATGTCTATCATATGCGCTTGCAACATTGTCTTTCAATTCTTGCCATGAATCACTTGAGACCATACTAGCCAATGCCTCTCTTACCTTCAAAAGCCTCCTGAAGGTGAGGTAGCAGCTAGCAAATCTAGTCTTCGCAATCTTCAATAGCTCCAATCTAGAGTGATTGTGAAAAATGTGGTGGGCCATGCTATGATTAGTGATAAATTTTATCATTTTCTTACCTCTCTTGTACCCCCACGAATCGCTCCCAATTTGCGCTCCCGGAGGAATTGATGAGATGACCTAAAAAGGATAAGACATGGGTTGGCCCTAGTATGTCTTTTTTCTTGGGACATGTGGACTCCATTTAATACCTGCATTTCTGGTTGGCCCCTTCACAAAATTCTCCAAATCGACCTCCATAACCTCTTTGCCTCTGGATCTTTGGCTTGATTTTCCGAGCTTTCTCATATCTTTGTCGTTTGACGACGAGGAAATATGCGCAACTGTTATAGTTTAAGCCTTGCCCTGAAAGTGACTGCATTCTCTGCTAGCTGTAAGAGGAGTATGCCCATAAGTTTGAAGATAGGACACATTATTACCCAGAAAGGCTCCAAGGGTTCTCAGAACGCCAAAAAAAACCCTTCACTGCTGGCTACGATTGATAACAAGGTTGTTAAGAGGCAAAACAAGTCCAGAAATCTGCTCGTTTACTATTGTTTGAGCCTTCCACATGCTTAGAATGCCACGGAAATAACAAAACTGTAGAATGAAAACACCCATGCAAATAGGGGGAAAACGACCTATGTGGAAATACCTTGTTTAAGTCAAACAATTGTGAGAAACTCATTTGTAAATTATTTTTTCTTTTGTATTAAATATATTGCCTCAAGTAGAGCTATTTGGCTGGGTTCGTTGACTGTTTCCCTCGTTGAGGGTCTTAATGTCGTAAAAACATCGGTGTGTTGATCTCTGATTTGTTTATGTGAGCGGTTTCTTAAGGTGTTCGACTTGTGTGGAAATAGCCTGTTTTAGTTGAAAAGCATTATGTGAATTTGGTCTTTGTAGGCCAATCAACATTTCACTACATTCTTTCCTTGTAGTCCAGGAACTAAATATATGTGTCATTCTTCATCAAGGAATGATAATCATTAGCCATATCATCCTCCCATTCATGCTGGCCATACACATTTACATATGTATCTAGATTGCATGTCTCTAGAGCAACATGTAACACGACTAAACTATTTCCGACTTCTAGTTTTTCTAGAGTCATTGATATCTCTTGCGTTAGCTTTAGCAACTTTAATTGGCTTGGTTGCTTGTTTGGGAGGACAAACTCCCTTCGTGAAAGGAGTTCTTGTACCAAGATCATCATTTTTGGATTGAGCAGGGGTTCCAAAACTTGTGGTTAGTTTTGCAGTGAAAGGCTGATTGTAAGTTGATTCAAGCAAAGAAGCAATGTTCCACCAAGTTCTCGAGACGTGGGAGTGGGGAAATGTAGAAGCGACCTATATAGAAGTTTCCCTCAAATTTTAGGAAGCGTCAAAGGGAGGACATCAGGGTCTTCAACATAGGGACCCTGCCAAAAATATTACAAAATTTATATTATAATACATAAAAATTGAAAGTTGAAGTGTAAATCATTAGTCTTTAATTTTATAATCTAAAGATTAATACAAGTTTACAACATATATCAACTAAACTAAAATGAAATATAACCATAAATAAGCTGTAATTGATAAAACAAACTCGAAAATACAACCATATTGAATAGCGAAATGAAATCGAGGCTAAAGAGAAGGAAAATAGTGGACAACGTTGCCCTTTATCATTTAATTTTTTTATTGTTTGGTCAAAAACGATCAAAGGAAACATGGGGACACCATTTTTAGGAGGGAAACATTTCCCTTTTGTGTTTCTTTGAGTTTCCTTGAAATGGGGACGTGGGGGGGACGTTTCCAATGGAGTTTCCAAGTTTTTGAGATGTGTGGGGGCATGGAAGCGCGTTTCCTACCCTTGGGGATGCATAACCATGTAACACTGCAAAGAAGTGGATTGACCAGTTGACAACCTTGTGATGTAGTCAGTCAATCCAAAAGTCCCTAGAATTTCCAAGGGATATCTACTCAACAAGCCAAAAGTGGAATTCAACAAAGTGATACTTAAGGTCCTCTCTTCAAAGACAACATCTCTTTTTCAAATAATTTCTTGTTTCACAAGGCCAAACAATTTCTAGGCCTACGACTCTTTAGAGTAGCCCATCTTGATACAATCATGACTAGTCACATCCAAATTCTTTCTTTAATCATTTGAAATGCAAGACTGTATTACGCATCTAAAGGTTTTAAGATGTCCTATTGAGGGTTTTCTTTCACTCCATTCGTCGACTAGAGTCACATCCCATACATCAAGTTTAACAAATAGTTTGAGCAATAGATAGCTTTTGCTTAAAACTTAGTCCACAAACCTTTGGCCTAAAGCAAACAATGTGCCATTTTATTAAGATGTGTAAGGCACAAATCTATGCCAACAGATACCATTCCTTTTACAAGTAGTTCTCAAAGTCCTTGCCTACATATTCTCCCCCATTGTCTTATCTTAAACATTTCACAGGTTGATCGCATTGCTTTTTAGCTAATGTCCTAAATTCCTTGAACTTTTCAAACACATGACTCTTTCTTCAAGAAATATATCCAAATGTACTTGGAAAAGTCATCAATGAAGGTCAATACATACCTTGTACCCATTGAGTGATGGTTTGTTTAGGGAACATAGGTCACTATGACAAATTCCAATTGAGCCTTTGCTCTCTAAGGTTCCCTTTTTTAAAAGGAAACCTAATGATGCTTGCCAAGCATACATCCTTTATGTATTCCATTAGGGGGAACAACCGTATGTAGTCTAGTAACCATGTTGTGTTTTGCCATCAATTTCAATCTCTGAAAATTCAGATGCCTGGGTCGTTCATTCCAAAGTCTATTTTTGTCATCGATCTGAGCGATGAGTGCATTCGACCTTGGATCTTTCTTTGAAAGTCACATAACTTATAAAGTATGTCCTTAGGGTCAAGAAAACCTTCAACACAAACAACAAAGCTGTGCATGTCATTCACGACAAACCTCTCTAGCTAAAATTTGACAACCAACACTATCTTGGATATGCTTTTGGAGAAAAGACTCTAGCGCATCCATGTAAATCTTGAAGAGAGTCATCACAATTGGTAGATGTTCTTGTTCTTAGTACACAGAGGTCTTGTGATCATTTCCTATTAGGTCCTTTTGGGTTACCAACTGCTTTTGTGGATGGCAGTCAATTCACCTTCCATTCAAAAATTTTGAGGAAGAAGGGTTACTGCTCTTCGAGAGTTGGCCTAGAGCCAACTCTCCCATTTCTCGCTTAAATGTGTGAGGCTAGGGTGAGTTTGATTCCTAAAAAAATTATAATGTGAGTTGGTGAGAGGGGGAGCCCTTGCTTATTCTTGATGGTGCTCTAGATAAAATCTAAAAGGTCATGTGTTGTGTATAGAAACTACCAAGAATCACATGATCACAACCATGAGTGTCTTTGAAATGCCAATAGTGCGGAGTTGTTGAAATAAGGCCTCTCTCGGGACCATGTCAAATGCTTTACAAAAGTCCACAAAGCAATGTACAATTTTTGAAGAGGGATGAAGGAGTCAAGGGATTGAGTAATATGTTTGAGGAACTCAACTTGAAAGTCTTCCACATTAGGTGACCTCTTAGTGGTCATGACTTTGATTACTTGATTGATGTTGTTGAAGGATAAATATGGTGAGTGGGAGGGAGAGGTGATGTAGATATGGACCTATGTAGGAACATCATAAAGGGAGACCATATGAGTGAACATCATAAATTTGGGGGTAGGAAAGTACCTCTAGGGAAAAGGATAAGGTTTTGGGGGAGTGGTGGAGGGCCTCACAAAGCTTGTGCCTCTAAAAATAAAGGAAAGTTTGCTTTTTATGGTGGACTGAGGGTGGGGGAAAGTATGGGGGTCTTGTGTAGATGTGAAACAAAGATGATTGAGATGGAGTTTGCACTCCTCGTTGAACCAATGATTCTTTGGGAAAAAATGAGGTGTGGAGCACATATGGACTGTTAGATGGAATGGGGGCAAGAGTTGAGAGTACCCTACAAAATAGTTGTGGAAAGTAGCTCATATTTCACTAAGGTATTAAGGGATGAAAAATGGGGGAGGGGATGTATCAACTGTTGAAGATGGGTGGTGTAGGAGTCAACTTACTACCTATCAAAGAGGATGGTCATACGGGGCTTGCTAGGAGGGAGCTCAAGAGGGAGAAGGATTGGAGGACGTGTTTTGTAAGGGAAAGGGTGGGGGGAGACTAAAAAAATGTTGGATGTGAGAGAAACATGTGAAGCCCTTAGAAACATTAGGTCATGAGACTCCCTAAGCTATAAAAGGTGCCTCCCATAAGCTATATGGGGTCCAAGACCTTCTTGTAAGTCTTGTGAAGACCCATGGTGCTTGGGTCAATCGCCCAATGTCAAAGGGCATCCTTACATTTTCCATGATGTGAAGCCCTAGTACGAGTGTTGAACTCTGTTGTGAACCAATCTAGTTCACACACTCTAATTATCCAAAAGAATAGTACAATAAAATGTAATCCATAATGGGTAAAATAAATATATATTGATAATATGAAATGAGATGATTGAAATATAATAGGGGCTGCCACATATATAGAAGGGATGTGCCCCTGGGATAACAATAATTATTATTATTTATTATCTTTGTTATTAATTTATATTTAATTATGTTCAAAACATTGCCTTCCTCTTTAGAAATGCTTTGTCCTCAAATCATATTGATGAAGAGGCTTTTACGTTTTGACTCTTTGCTTGTAATTTTGTCACATCGTTCTTTATTCTGTTGTAGTCGATGATACGAGACGATATGAACCTTTGAGTGTGGAGCAAAGTTTTTGAATCGCAAAAAGATCGGACCATCCTAATTCAATCCTTTGCGAAACATTGCACTTCCATGATGAGTTGTTATCATGAGACTTAATTGCGTTAGTATCAAATAATTTTTGGACGACAATCTAGTTCCCGACCTAAACGATATTGATACTCTGATTGTTTAAGATATCTGCTTTTATGATTTGGATGTCGATAAGGAGTTTTTATAATGTTATTTTCCCTTATCATGTTTGTAGTGTCTTCTTGGTTTAATTTCGGTATATGACTTTCTTCACGCCTTGATGTTGTTGGTTTACTTGATGAACTTGTATTAGTGCATAGACTTGAGTTTCCACCGTTTGTACTCCAAGATCCCTATATGTTTGTTCTTCAATTGGACTGGCATCTTCTTGAGTTGTGATGTGGATTGGATCTGTATTTGTGCCTTTTCCACAACTTGGATTTTTACTTTTGAGGACTTTGATGCCTCCTTTTGGATTTGCTTTAACTTGTTTTCCAACAACTTTTTGTCATTCTTAAGCTTTTTAAACGTTTCTTCTTGTGACTTCTTGTCATCATTTAACAACTTAATCTGTTCCGTCAGATCGTGATTAAGATTTCTAAGGTGGCAAATCTCTTTTTTCTTTGCTAATAATTTTGCCTCAATATCCTCATTAGCTTGTTCCAACTTTCGAATATTCTTCAACTTCTTGATTTTGGTGACTAGAGTTTTATTATGATTTCTCAACCGAAAGATATCATCATTATTGTTTGATATCGTTTTATTGGTCTTTGCAATCTCTAATTTGTGAGCATTTTTAATGTCACCGTTTTGTTACTATAACTCTTTACTTTGTTGTTGAATTTGATAGAACTCCGACTTTTTTTATTATAATTTCTTTTGGATTTGCACAATATCCTTATCTTTTTCCATTATGAGTTTGTTCATGTGCTTTACTTTCTCTTCCAAATCTTCATAGCTTCAATATAGTGATTTTTCGTCTGTAGTTTGCTATGAGGGGACTTTAACTGATGAGTCATGGATTGTTATTTTCTTCTTTTCATGGAAGGAGGTCATGAAACTCTCTTCTAAATCTTCATAGCTTCAATATAGTGAGTTTTCGTCTGTAGTAACTGTTAGAGTCATGGATTGTTATTTTCTTCTTTTCATGGAAGAAGGTCATAAATCTCTTTTTAATTGAAGGTGAATGTACCCAATGTTTCTAACCAGTTAGAACCCAATATTATGTCAATAATACTGTCATCGATAGCTGCAACAGTGAATTAATACTGTTCATGCGCTTTACTTTCTCTTCTAAATCTTCATAGCTTCAATATAATGATTTTTCGTCTGTAGTTTGCTATGAGGGGACTTTAACTGATGAGTCATGGATTGTTATTTTCTTCTTTTCATGGAAGAAGGTCATGGATTTCTCTTCTAAATCTTCATAGCTTCAATATAGTGATTTTTCGTCTGTAGTAACTGATGAGTCATGGATTGTTATTTTCTTCTTTTTATGGAAGGTCACGAATTTCTCTTTTTCATTGAAGGTGAATGTACCCAATATTTCTAACCAGTTAGAACCCAATATTATGTCAATAATACTGTCATCAATAGCTGCAACAGTGAATTAAGATGTAAGATTATAATACTGTCATCAATAGCTGCAACTGTCATCTATAGCTGCAACAGTGAATTAATACTGTTCTTGCGCTTTACTTTCTCTTCTAAATTTTTATAGCTTCAATATAATGATTTTTCGTCTGTAGTTTGCTATGAGGGGACTTTAACTGAAGAGTCATGGATTGTTATTTTCTTCTTTTCATGGAAGGTCATGAATTTCTCTTTTTCATTGAAGGTGAATGTACCCAATATTTCTAACCAGTTAGAACCCAATATTATGTCAATAATACTGTCATCTATAGCTGCAACAGTGAATTGAGATGTAAGATTATAACTGTCATCAATAGCTGCAACTGTCATCTATAGCTGCAACCGTGAATTAATACTGTTCTTGTGCTTTACTTTCTCTTCTAAATTTTCATAGCTTCAATATAATGATTTTTCGTCTGTAGTTTGCTGAGGGGACTTTAATTGATGAGTCATGGATTGTTATTTTCTTCTTTTCATGGAAGAAGGTCATGAATTTCTCTTGTAAATCTTCATAGCTTCAATTTAGTGATTTTCCATCTGTAGTTTGCTACGGGGGGCGTTAACTGATGAGTCATGGATTGTTATTTTCTTCTTTTTGTGGAAGAAGGTCATGGATTTCTCTTTTTAATTGAAGGTGAATGTACCCAATGTTTCTAACCAGATAGAACCCAATATTATGTCAATAATACTGTCATCTATAGCTGCAACAGTGAATTAAGATGTAAGAGTATAATTACCGATCTGTAAGACTAAGTTGTTTATTTGCTTTTCGTTCCACTTGTTCTTCTCTATATTTGATTCTAGAACTTGTAGTTGATTAACAACATCAACATTAATAAATTTTTCTTCATTACTTGGACAAATAGCGTTAGTAATAGGACTTCCATAAAATACACATTTAACTTTAGCATTGCAATATGCACTTTTGACGAAACCCTGAGAAATCTTTTTTTTCTCATTGCTAAAATTTGTTTCTTCCATTTTTTTTTCTTTTTATTCTTTTTTTAATTAAAAATAATTGGATTTTTTTTTGAAATTGACTATTGATTATTATAAATTAATAATATTATACATATATTTTCAATAGTTAATATAATAATGACCTCGCCATGAGGTAGAATAATGCGAAATGTCTAATAATTATGACACATATTGTCTAGGATTGAGGAAAGTGTCTTCGTTAAACTCACTTTGAAGTGCAAAGTGTGTAGTGTGTAGAAGCCAAGCAGAAGAATCACATTGAGATATTAATTTCTGAAGGTGGGGGTCTACTACGTTTGACTTGGACCCACATGAACTTGGTGTGCTCGTTAGGGGTGACCATAGAAGCTCTATCATGAAGAGAGTCACGGATAAGGCGCACAACCCCTCTTGAACCTCACATTCTCGGAATACCAAGTCTCCTTTCTACAAGCCAACTACCAATGAAAGCCTTGGATCATAGGTGTTGTCTGCTATGGAATTGCATGGGTTTTAGCGAGAGAAGTAATCTCATGCATTCCAAACACATCATTGAGCATACCTGGAGGAGAACACAATGCACCATTATAATTTCAGCAAGCAATGGAAATGGTGGACATCCCTGTTGATTTCTCATAAGCAACATCGAGAGCCATTCTCTCGGAGAATGGAGACATTTGGTCAATTACTAGGAAATCAAATCAGTCTGGGACTGGGACCTTAGCCTGGGTCTGAAGGCCATTCTCTGGAAGAATGGAGGCACCTGGTCAGCTACCAGGAAATTAACTTGGTCTGGGACTGGAACCTCAGCTTGGGGCTGAGGGCCATTCTCTAGGAGAATGGAGGCACTTGATCAGTTACCAAGAAATTAGCCCAGTCTGGGAGAATGGAGGCGCTTGGTTAGTTACCAAGTAATCGACATTGAGTCATCTGATGTAGCCTGGGGATGAGGCACTTGGTCAATTACCAAGTCATCACCATAAGCCCTAGAATGGGGTTGGGCAAGTGATGCACTCCTCTCCTTGATCTATGGGCTATGAGAACTTATCCAGGGATTAACTACCCTTGGTTGAGAGACCTAGCACTTGATTTTGGTGGCAACAAGATAAAGCATTTAATAATCCTCCTTATTTATGAAGATGCACTTTGAGTGGGCATGAATGGTTCATTGGGACCTTGAAGAACTCTTGAGATGACTTGTTGTTTTACAAAATCACTTGAAGGACCAAGAAACCCGAGCAGAACTTGTATTGGTCCAAGTGACCATCAAATGAAGGTCCAAGTGCCTCAAAGACAAAGGCTAAAACACCAATGAACCACAAAAGATTAAAAGTCAATGGTCAAAGATGAAAAAGAATGAAAGCCCTTAGGCCAACCTCCTAATTATGTGGAAACACCTTATGTTTGATGGAATATAAATTCAAAAGAGTTATAATCATTTCATCATCATCAAGAACATCACTGCTCCAAAGTCAATTCATGATTTTATCTCTGCTGGTTAAAAACTCGTGAAGAAGATTGCAGCATCTTTTTGGTCTGGGAAGTCTCGGTGGCCATCTGCTGGTTTCTATCTTTCTTCTCCCTAAACGTGGCAAGTCTCGGCAGTCACTAGGGCTCCATTGTTGTGCCCTCTTCCTTCACGGCAGCAGCAGCAAGAGGCTGCTACAGTCACAGCTGCCCTAGTTGGGCTCTCCACAGTGCACCCGAGCCTTGTCAGGGCTGTTCTACATACCCAACATTCCATGGGGTAGTAGCTAGGGCTGCCAACAGCCCACGGTAGCAGCAGCAGCGAGGTGGTAGCAGGTGACAACAGGTCTCGGTGGCAGCAGCAGGCCATCAACAGCCCATGCAGGTACACAGCAGCAGTCCATGACTCCACGTGGCAGCAGCAAGTCCATGGTGGCAGCAGTGAACTGTGAGCCTACTAGGGCTTACTCAGATTGGAAGTTCACAGGTTTTTAAAGCTTGGTTGATTTTTATCTACATTCATCTCAGAGTTCTGTGAACAAATTGATGTAACTATCTCTGCTCATGTACAAACTCAGTCATCTCATTTAGAGGATGAATTATTAATGCTTTGGGGTTTTTGTCTTAAAAGGTTTCCCCGTGAAAACTCGTGTCCTGTTGTGTGGATAATTGTTTTACTGCTGTTGAAATTTCAAGTACTATCTCTATTACAGTCTACAAATTTTATAATTATCATACATATTTTAAATTTGAACAATCCCTTACACCTAGATGAGCCCATCATTTGGATGGCCAAGTGCAAGACCACCCACGAGGGGCTTTCAAATGACTTCCAACTTAGAGGAATAGTGGTTACTTTTATTTCATATGCCAATTAAAGATACACGATGCTCTTAACAGAGAGGTTTAATTACCATAGACTTGGGAACCTCCTTGTAGGTTGTTCCTAGAGATTTCATAGGACAGATGTGAGCATCTTTGATATCAGATGCCATTAAAATGATGAAGCTGGATCTCTCACTCAAGTTTGTGGTACTGAATGACATGATAAGTCCAATGACATGCTTTTCATTGACTTTATAGAACTGTTCCAAAATCTCTAATATTTTAATATATGGAATTTAGTTTTCCATTATTAAAACTATAGTAACAGAAAGGGACTGGTCTTCTATTTTGGGCTGCCTTTTTTTCTTGTTTTTCTTGTGTTTGACTATACAAAAATGACGAAGAAAGCCCAAGTGAGCCAACAGTTTCGATTTCCAAATTTGGAGTTCAAGATATGGCTAAAAAAGTTGACTTTTTGTTTAACCCTAACCTTCTTTTCCTTGGGGGACATTTACTTATATCTCCATGACCGATGTTCATTATTTTGACTGATTTGGGCATTACTCTCTCAAATAATCCGTGAAATTATTATAAAATTTTATATTTAACATTGTATAATTCACCCTTGTTTTTTGTAGCTATTATCTTTTTTTAATATTTGTAGCTATTATCTTTTTTTAATATCTATGTAATCTATTTATTGGGGAAACCCATCGGGCACTTCCCCTCATTCTAAGTATGGTTCCCAGGGTAAAAGAGATGCTTTAGGGTTCAAGGTCATGTCCAGTGTTTTAAAAACCAGCTGAGTCCGAGTTGACCCTCGACCGAGTTGACTGGGCCTGCAACTCGGATCGGGTGGCCGATTTATACTTATTCGGTCGAGTTGGGTCCGAGTTGGCCGAGTTAGGGTTTGAGTCGGCCGAGTTGACCGAGTTACAACCCGAGTCAGCCGAGTCAGCTGTGGCAGATACCCACAAGAATGCAGATTCCAAAATAACATGTTTATGTTTTATTTTTAAGATTTTTCTTATTCTAACCATAACCTGAGGCCATAAGATGATCCCTTGCCCCTCTATTTGCCTCACACTTCTGCTGTAAGATGTTTGTGAGCATTTGGCATTATTGTTGTTTGGATTCATGGAGGCTTGGAGGAGTGTCCAACAGTGAAGAACAATCAACATTATTGGAGGAGTTGGATTGTTGGAGACTGGTTTTCTGTTACCTAGATGTATGTTAGCTTCTAGCTAGGCATTGTTTCTTTTTTTCTCATTAAATTGACAAATATCAGCCTTGTTTTCTATTGTTTGTTGTCGAAATAATAAGATTTTTTTTATGTTTTTCTTTGCATGTTTAGATTTGCTTTGCATTTAGATTCTAGATTGGCCCCAAAAGGAAAAGATCAGGCATGGATCCATGCTGATGTCATTGAAGGGAAAATGTATTACAAGTTTTGCAAGACATGGATTAAAGGAGGGGGCATTAATAGATTTAAACAACAGTTGGCTGCTGTTAGAGGAAATATTGCCCCATGGGAAGCTGATTTAGAGTTTATTGGTGAGATTAGGTTGGAGTTGCAACAACAGTTTGATGAATTTGAAGAGGAGAAGGCTAAACAAAAAGAGATGTATGATCATTGACATATGATGTAGTGGCATCATAGCATGTTGTTTTTTGGACTCTACAAGCCATTTAGGCCTCATTGATTATGTTTTTTGTTCTAGATATGTATTGCACTGTACACTTGATGCCATTTTGATATATTCACACTTATATGGTATATGCATGAGTAGGCATTGGATATTTTGTCTCTAATGCTTTGCAAGCATGGATTAAAATCTTTAAAATATTGTTTTTCTTTAAAATTTAATATTTTATGTATTTTAAATTTTTTGAGTAATCCGAGTCATTAAATTTAAATCGGCCGAGTCATTACCGATTTCGAGTCCGAGTTGACCCTTGACCTATTTCGAGTCCGAGTCCAAGTTTTAAAACATTGGTCTTGTCAACATTTCAATAACAATTGGCTCGTAAAGAGAAAACATGTCACAAAGTGGGATTTGAACCTGGGCAAGGAAGGAAACAACTTTTCCTCTAAATCACTTGGGCTACACCCAATGGACAAATAGCTACTATATTTGTTTAGTGGAGCATTATTTTCCATATTTAAGATCCACCATATTGAATGTAGCGTACAAAAGCTGTGCCTATGGTTAAAACATTGGTTTACTAGTTCTGGATCTGGAGCTCAGAAATTGCATTTTAATTTGACAATTAGATAAAAGTTCTATTTGTTCATTTGATTATCATTTGATAAAAGTATATATTCAGGATTGATGTACTTACTTGTATTTGATATACTTTGCTTTGTTATAATAATTATGAGTCATGACACATATTGTTTGGGATTGAGGAAAGTGTCTTTTTCAAACTCGCTTTGAAGTGCAAAATGTGTAGTGTGTAGAAGCCAAGCAGAAGAATCGCATTGGGATATAAATTTCTCAAGTTGGGGTCTACCACGTTTGAGTTGGACCCACATGAACTTGGTGTGCTCGTTAGGGGTGACCATAGAAACTCTATCACGAAGAGAGTCATGGATAAGGCACGCAACCCCTCTTGAACCTAACACTATTGGAATACCAAGTCTCCTCTCTACAAGCCGACTACCAATGATAGCCTTGGATCATAGGTGCTGTCTGCTATGGAATTGCATGGGTTTTAGTGAGAAAAGTAATCTCATTCATTGCAAACACATCATTGAGCATACCCGGAGGAGAACACAATGCACCATTATAATTTCAGCAAGCAATGGAAATGGTGGACATCCCTTCCTCCTAGATGAACCCATCATTTGGATGGCCAAGGGCAAGACCACCCATGAGGGGCTTTCAAATGACTGCCCACTTAGAGGAATAGTGGTTACTTTTATTTCATATGCCAATTAAAGATACACGATGCTTTTAACAGAGCCCATCGTTTGGATGGCCAAGGGCAAGACCACCCACGAGGGGCTTTCGAATGACTGCCCACATAGAGGAATAGTGGTTACTTTTATTTCATATGCCAATTAAAGATACATGACGCTCTTAACAGAGAGGTTTAATTACCATAGACTTGGAAACCTCCTTGTAGGTTGTTCCTAGAGATTTCATAAAACAGGTGTGAGCATCTTTGATATCAAATGTCATTTAAATGATGAAACTGGATCTCTCACTCGAGTTTGTGGTACTGAATGACATGCTTTTCATTGACTTTATAGAACTGTTTCAAAATTTATAATATTTTAATATATGGAATTTAGTTTTCCATTATTAAAACTATAGTAACAGAAAGGGACTGGTTTTCTTGTTTGGGCCATCTTTTTTTCTTGTGTTTGACTATACAAAAATGACGAAGAAAGCCCAAGTGAGCCAACAGTTTCGATTAAAAAATTGGACTATAAGCTAGGGCTAAAAAGAGTTGACTTTTTGCTTAACCCTAACCCTCTTTTCCTCGGGGGACATTTACTTGTATCTCCACGACTGGTGTTCATTATTTTGACTGATTTGGGCATTACTCTCTCAAATTATCTGTGAAATTATTATAAAATTTTATATTTAACATTCTCTAATTCACCCTTGTATTTTGTAGCTATTATCTTTTTTTAATATCTATGTAATCTATTTACTGGGGAAACCCATTGGGCACTTCCCCTCATTCTAAGGATGGTGCCCAGGGTAAACCAGATGCTTTAGGGTTCAAGGTCATGTCAACATCTCAACAACAATGGGCTCATAAAGAGAAAACATGCCACAAAGTGGGATTTGGACCTGGGCAGGGAAGGAAACACCTTATCCTCTCAACCACTTGAGCTACAGCCAATGGACAAATAGCTACTATATTTGTTTGGTGGAGCATTATTTTCCATATTTGAGATCCACCATATTGAATGTATCGTACAAAATTTGTGCCTATGGTTAAAACATTGATTTACTAGTCCTGGATCTGGAGCTCAGAAATTGCATTTTAATTTGATAATTCTATAAAAGTTCTATTTGTTCATTTGATTATCATTTGATAAAAGTATATATTCAGGATTGATGTACTTGTATTTGATATCCTTTGCTTTGTTATAATAATTATGACACATATTGTCTGGGATTGAGCCAGCATCATATTTTTGCTTCTCACAGAAATATTTTTAATATTTATAGTTGACAGATTTTCTTCGGTTGCATCTCAATTGAATGTTCTAGGTGGATAGACGAGGATGCACTCCAACAAGCACTTAGTGCTGCTGTGACATGCACTATTCTTGCTGCTGCTGGGCCCCAACGTTCCAGGGTGCTTGCTACACTTTACAAGGTGATAAGGCTTGTTTTGTCACTCATATATATTGCTTCATTTAGATCCGTTAAAAGCTGTGAGATTTAATTTCCTGAGATTGAAACTTGTATATTTGTTATTTTTTTGAAAACATGCTTTTCCCCCTTTACACATCGCATTCTTGGCAAAAGCAATTATATTTTACTAGTATCTTAAAATATATTCAAGTAGTGGTTTACAATTCAACTTGTGATACTAATATGATGTTTGAACAATAATCACAAACTTATCTTTCTTCAAATTCCTCATAAGGTATTTTCTGAATTGGGTATCTCAAGCTTATCTTTCTTCAAATTCCTCATAAGGTATTTTCTGAATTGGGTATCCCAAGCTTATCTTTCTTCAAATTCCTCATAAGGTATTTTCTGAAATGGGTATCTGACCGTTAGAATTCTGTAAATTAGCCTTTAGGACAACCTTTGCTGCCTTGGTGCAACACTAAGGTTGTAGATGAGCACATTGATGGGAATAGCTCCCTTGTCCCCTTGTGCCTTCAGAGCTATTTGCCTTAATAAAATATTAAAATCTATCCATCCTTCTGATGAATTTCATACTAGGCCAAAAAAATTCCGGAAGATATTAGGTCTGTGCCATCTAACAATGTATTTCAACTGGTTTGCAATATAAGCTTGACATTTGTATGAACTTCAAAAATGGATGCATATTTGCATGTGTCCTGAAGACACTGTGTTTGCCTTTTCAGGATGAAAGATGTTCCAAACTGAAGATCTACCCAATTTTGCAGAAGGTATATCTTGCAATAACATAAGTTGCTTAAGATGTATCAATGTGTAATCTATTCATCTTTGTGTTAGTTTGGTTAAACAGAGTATTAGCTGTTAACTATTTCAAGTTAATTTGTGTTTAAACATTTTACTGTCTTTTTCATTATATGGATATGTGTGGTCAGGTTTATCTAGAAAGAATTCTTAGGAAGCCAGAAATTGATGCATTTGCTGAAGAACTCAAACCCCATCAGGTATGAGAACTATTTGTGTGGTGTTTAGATATTTTAGAATCTACATACTTGATGTGAAAAGTATAACCTGTTGTGATGTTCACAGTAACTTTGTCAATCTGTCCATTATTCTCTGGAAAAACTGTGGAATATTTTCTGACAATTCAAAATTAGATACCTGAATCTCGATGTGTAATATTTTACAGAAAGCACTCCTACCGGACAACTCAACTGTTCTGGATCGTGCTATGATTGAGCATAATCTTCTGAGTGCAAGCAAGCTTTATACAAACATAAGGTAGGTGTTTTATATCTTTGGTAGTCCTTGTGAGGATCTTTTTGCATTTCTAGCTTTTATTTAAAATTGTTATTTAGCTAACACATGATTGCATACCTGCATATGCAGCTTTGAAGAGCTGGGCACATTGCTTGGCATTGCACCCGAAAAGGTAAGTTGCATGTGCTGCTGAATTGCATGGAAAAGACATGCTTCAAGCTATTATGAATATGGGTGATTAATTTGTTAATTGTGAAAGAGTATAATACTGTAGTCTGTTTCCTGAACTGTTTGTACTATATATATATATATATATATAGAGAGAGAGAGAGAGAGAGAGAATACTGTAGTCTGTTTCCTGAACTGTTTGTACTATATATATATATATATATAGAGAGAGAGAGAGAGAGAGAGAGAGAGAGAGAGAGTTGTATGTGCTAATTAAGGAGTCACTATGATAAACAAGTGACGAGTGGTTGATTGTTTTTAAAATGCTTATGCCCAAAGTAAATGGCATGTGAGGGGAATGGATCTGTGCAAATGTGATTATTGACTAAAGAGGGTATTCTGATGCTTGAAAGCAAAGTGTCAACTTTAAGAAAATGACAATAGGTAAATCCATAGACAACTGAGCAAAAAAGCTGAACAGAAGCAAGAGTTCAAAATTTGGTCATGCCAAATGGTAGAAATGAAGCTAAAGTCCAGCTATACAAATTTATAGGTTCTATTATGATATATAGCCAATAAAGTGAGTCAGCGGGCTTCTGATTAAATTATCTTGTCTATTACATATTTTAAGATGTCTCAATAAGTTCTATGAAAATGAAGATGAACATAACGGTGTACCCACATATATATGACTGCATTTTTAAAATGGACATCATTAAATCTTCTGGCCAAGAGGCTCTTAGTAGTCATGGATAGCGAGTTAATTTGACATACACCCAAGAGTGGATTGCACTTGCAATCCAAATAATAAAGAAGACCTCACAAAAGAGTAAATTGATTTGATTGAGTGATAGATATGAGTTACTCCTAATCACACTGATTATCTATTTGAGACATTATTTAACATAAGTTGCCTTGTATAAAATATTGAAGAACGAAGGATTAAAACATTATTACAAAACTATGAGCTCATAAACATAGTTTAGCTACATAACATGCCCCTCCCCCTTGGAAAGCTTTGTCCCCAAACTTTGAGGATCAAACAATAGCTAAACCATGTGACTTCTCTTCTTGGACTTTGCTTGAATATGAGCATATGCCTCCCCACTTGAATTGATAGAAGCGTTGAGACTCGAGAGTAATCTTCTCTGATGTAATGAATTAACTCATTCATTGTTCTATGTTGAGGATGGTCAATGTGGGGTCATAAGGGTCCAAATATCATTCAACCAAGACACTAGGAATTGTTTGATTAGAAATGTCATCTAGAAGAGAAGGATGGTTGTGGAAGTGGAGAAGATTGAAGTTGACAACCCTTTTGTCACCTCTTGCTGGTGACTTGCCTCATTGGTTCTTGCTTCCCTTTCAACCAGTACATTAAGTTCAGGAGAATAATCATTGAGAGGAGTATTGTTGAAAAAAGTCAGGAGATCCTCTTTGCCTCTTGGAAACCCTCTTCAGAAGGAGATTCATCATTCTGCACACTTAGGAAATTCATAATGGAGAGGAAGCGATTTATGCAGGAGTTGAGAAATCATTTTTGCCTCTTGTAAATCCCCATTCAGATGCTTATTTGTCATAGAGGAAGAAATTTGGCAGAGTACACATGTCATACAATATCTCAAAAGATGCATAAACATGCCTCTAGATCTAGAGTACACATCAACTGCCTAAATCATCTAGCAGTGGAACCTGCCTTGTGGCCCCAAGAGTGATTTTCAAGAAATGCATGTGAAGAAAAGAGAGTGCACTTTATGAATAAGTCACTTGAATAATAGAGAGCAAGATTTGAAAATTACTTTATCACAAAAGATATTTTGCCAACAAATTATACTAAAGACATTCTTGTGTCTAAAGCATTAAAAGATAAAGTGGTATTATTTTGCATTATATTACAACCAAATTTACAGCAATAAATATGCCCTCTTATATTCAAGATATATGTTAAATCATGCAACAAGTTTAGCTCTAAGCATTAGAACAATTTTGAGGTCTAAAATGGGCCTCCTAAAGAAAATAATAAAATAAGCGTTGAAATAATAAAAGTAGACTTGTTAATTTTTTAATGAAAGGAAAAATACTACTTTTTTTCTATCATATTTTCAACTGATCTCCCTGTAGGTTTACTCAAATTTCAAGTGTGAGCATTCGTTGGATGTGGAATTATATTCTACATCCAACGAGTAATTACTTGCCATACTTTTGATAGACCTCCAGTGGAAAAACTTGAAATAGATTAATAAACGTATTTTCTTTAACGAAATACATTTTTTTTTATGTATTTCGAGTTTTTCCCTATTGGGGGTCTAGAAGGTATGCCGAGTGAGTACTCGTTGGATTTGGAATTTAATTGTGCATGTTTTCACACTTGAAATTTGAGTAAACCTACAATGAGTTAAATTGAAAATACAACAGAAAAAATAGTTTTTTTTTCTCTCCCTCCAAAACTATTTACCTTTATGGTTGACATCATCATCTTGATTTCTATTGGTTCGAAATCATCATTTGGAATCCTATTGCCTCTTATAAAGTTGATTTTGAGAGTACATTTTTTGTTTTAAGGCTCATTTTTTACCTCAAAATCAACATGAACAAGAAGTGATGGAAATTACCCAATCAAGAAGATGATACGAGCTGAAAATCAAATTTGCAATTTGACAAATTTTGACAATCGGAAACTTCATAATATATCACAAAAAGCTTGTACAATCCCTAGCTCTACATTTTAGAAATTTCGCACAAGTGCAACTTCAGAAATTCCACCTCTTTCCTTGAGATTTCCTAGATCTTAACCCTATGAATTGTCAACCTTAGGAATGTCATGGAATATGGTAAACCAATAACGACAATATACGATATTTCATCTCTTAAGAACCCCAATCAACAAGGAAATTCAAGAGAAAAGATGCCAAATATCTTTCAACAAGTTTCAACCCTCTTGGACAATCTTATCATGCAAGAACTAGATTTGAAAATCATTTTTATAACATTAACAATCACATTAGTAAATATTTCATGTCTTTATCAAGATTAAAGTTAAATCAATTAAAATTTTTAGCCTTTAACTTACATCAAATCAACAAGACATCCTAGTGTTGGAAATCACCAAACCATGAAGAAATAGATAGTTGAAAATCAAATCTATAATAAGACAATTTTGAATAGCTAAAACTTCATATATATATCGATTGCACCTTGGGAAGGGGGCACCTTACAAAAGTTGAAAATTTGGGTACCCTTGGGAATGGCGTGCTTTGGTTTGGTGATTTCACTCCTTGTTTTTCATGAATCTCCTCATGGGGCTAAGAACAAAAGCATGGTTATATATGAATTTTGTGATGGTACTGCTTGTTGAATTTTTAGCATTAGCATGAATACTTTTAAAATTTGCAGACTAACATAAACAAATGACAAGTGTAGTAAACAACATCAACACATCAACACACGATTTTTCACTGGGGAACCTTTAAAGGACAAAAACCCCAAAAGCATTAGTAATTCATCTCGTAAATGAGATGATTGAGTTCTTCAAAAAATTAACAAACCCTAACTGAATTTGTACCACAATTACAGAAGATCAAATTTTCACAAAAATGCCAAATTGACTTTTTACCAAGTTAGGGCTTTCTGCCCTAACTTTCTCTCTCCTGCCTAGAATTAGCAGGTTGTCTAGATCACTGATTTTTCTGCCTGGATCTGCTTGCTGCCCGTAGGGCAAACTTGCCTACCCGAAACTTGCGGGGAAGCTCTGTGGCTGCTCGAGGCCTTTCAGGCCTGTCTATGCTTTACGGGCCTGTCTGTTGTTGCTGTAGCAGCTCGCATCCCTCACGGGATAGCCTTAAGGTTGCCCAAGGGTTTGCAAGAGGCCCCGAACCCTGTCGGGCTGGCTTGTTGGCTGCTCGAGGGTTCTGTGGGCTATCGACAGCCTTCACGCGTGCAGCTGTGAGCTGTCCAAGACCCTAGAAGAAGGGCCAAGCCCTAGAAGGTGGATGCCTGAAACTTCTGACTGCCCGAGGGTTCTGTGGGCTCTCGGCAGCCTTCACAGGCTGTAGTTGTGAGCTGCCCGAGACCCTAGAAGAAGGGCCAAGCCCTAGTAGGTGGATGCTTGAAACTTCTGAGAGCTGCCCGAGGTGAGAGAGTGGCTGCCGGTGAAGGAGGGTGGCTGCCCGTGGAGAAGATGAGTTGCCCATGTGAGAATAAGACTGCTGCTGAAGAGTTTAGGGTAAAAACCTAAGACAAAAACTGATAAAAGAATGCAACTGCTGAAATCCTAGCTTAGGGTTTATAAGAAAACAAGTGTGAATGCCCTAGCTAGACTCATCCATGCTAGGGCATCACATCAAACTTCATTTTCTTCAATACCTTGTGAAAACTTCAGTTTGAGCAGCTTCACCTGTGAGAGCAAGAGTGTGTGTAATAATGAAATGGATTGATCTTCTTTTATATCCTTTGAGTTACCTGTAAGTGGACCAAAATTAGAAAGAACAAAATATTAATATTTTATTCTTTTCTAATTTTGACTTTTACCTTTAGTGGTACTAAAGGTCTTTTTGCACTTTCACTTTTACACCTTAGTGGTACTAAGGGTCCTTATGTATTTTTGGCTTTTGCTTTAGCCTTCTTCAAGTGCCTGGTCAAGGTGGTCTTTCATCCCTACTCAAAGTACATCGTCATAAAGAGAGATAATTACTAATGCTTTTGTCTCACACTCTGTGTGACACCAAGATTGGGTACTAAGGTGTCTTAACCAAGGGTAGCTAAGCCTTGGAGAAGATTGCAAAGCCCACTGATCGAGGGTTAGAGTGTCACACATGCCTAGACCTGGTCTAGGGCTTATAGTGTCTTCTTGGTAACAGACCAGGTGCCTCAGCCATATGCTTTATAATTTGACACTAGGTCAAATACTTGGTAACAGGTCAAGCACCTCCATTTTCTCGGAGAATGGCCCTCGGCCTCGAGCTGAGTCCCTAGTCCCGGAATAGGTAAAATCCTGGTAACTGACCAGGTGTCTTCATTCAAAAGAATGGCCACTCAGATCTAGGTTGAGTCTACCAGTGCTAGATTGGTTCCACATCCTGGTCCCGGACTAGATGTCACCATTCAACAGAATGGTCACCCAACTCAAGGTTAAGTCCCCCCAGTGTTGGACTGGGTCCATATCGTGGTCCTGGACCAGATATCCCCATTCAATAGAATGGTCACTCAACTCTAGGTTGAGTCCACACCCTGGTCTCGGACCAAGTGTCACCATTTTCCTAAGAGAATGGCTCTCGATGTTGCTCAGAAAAAATTCAACACTGGCTTGATCAATGACCTCCTTGATAAAGGATATTTTCCCCATATCCTCAAGTGTCAAATCAAGGCAACAGGAAACACATGGAGTCCAAAACAATATGGGGTGCCTCTCGATTAACATCTTGCCTGAAACCACATAATTAGTTGCATTATTTGTAATGATTTGGACATGTTCCAAACCAATCTCGCGGATGAATGCATCCAACAATTCACACAACATTGTTGCATTTTTAACATGGGTTGATGCATCATCGGATTTAATAAACATTTTACCCCTCGGACAATGTACCAAGAAATTTAGAAGGGTCCTATCCTTTTCATTTGTCCAACCATCAGACATCATTGTGCATCCCACCCAAATAAGGGTTTTTAGGACTTCAAAAAAAGTTTATTAGAAATATATATCAAAGTGATCAACATGATGCAACGGATTCCAATGAGTTAGGTCACAAATGAGGGATTTTGGACTTTCCAAACTTTTTGTTGTTCTAAGTTGGGGCCAGAATGTTCGGTATTGACAAAATTGCCAAATTGCTAGTAGATTCAAAGATGTAGGAATTTCGTGTGACCTCCCCCTGTGAATTTGTTGGCTACTGAGGCAAATGAAGAAATCTCACAAGCAGGTTGCAAAGAGAAGGGTTTCCAAGTTTTCCAAGGTTTTGAAGTCAAAGGATTGTCATGTGCTATAGCTCTCTTATATATGTGTAGGGTCCAACAGGTAGTCATCGGTCCAATCTCTCTTGGCATTAATGAGGCTCAATCATGCTCTTAGCCATACCACTTGACTACCCAGGTATGCGAGTCTTCTCGAGTTTTATTCTCAGTGCCAATATAGAAACAAGACAGCCGTAGGACGGTTTCAGGTGACCCATGGGACTTCCTATATACCCTATGGTATGTGGAAGTTATTCCAGGTGCAAGCGTTGTTTGATGCAGTACTACTTGAAGGGTTGCCAACAGGAGTTACGACAATGTCCAACAATTGCGCCAAACAAGGGTACAACGTGACTAAGTAGCAACTGTATTCATTGTGTGTATTGCTCCCTTGTCGCAGGTTTATCCTCTGAACGACAAATCTTTGTGGTTATTTTTAGATGTCGGAACACGTCTCTAAGCCTACAAAGAGTTCTATCAATTCTATCATATGTTGCTTTCAGAAGTCTCTTGGTTTAATGTTCATTGCCAATGGTTGGTGGAAATGACCATTACTTTTAATTCCTTTTCTGAACAGTATTTGCTTCCGGTTTTAGATGTTTCATGTTTACAACTTTCTTTTTTTATTGGATATTGTTAAAGTTTGGCTAATTATGGTGTTGGCAGGCTGAGAAAATAGCTTCACGGATGATTTGTGAGGACCGCATGAGGGGTTCAATTGATCAGGTATTGTTCATATTTCTCAAAGAACTGTAAATTTGGTGTATTGGATTCCACAGATATTTATCTTTGGCCTGGGCTACCTTGTCTGTTGCAAATTGTCTGGGAATAGTAGCTTTGGAAATGGTGAGAAAACAGAACAAATTGTATTTTTTTCTACTGAGCAAAAATTACTTTCTGTTTACGTCCATGTTATTATACATTAAAATCACCCTGTCCTGCTTCAACAACGAGATCTGTAACTTATTTAAGCTAATAACCAAAGTGGGAGTTTGTTCTTATTTCACCTCCTTTGCTAGAGATCCGGGAGATCTATTTTTGTATATGCAAACTTCAAAGGTCTCTAATATTTAGTATGTCAGTACTTTCAAAAACCACTTTTAAATTCTGTTCAAACTTGGTCTGTCTCAAACTTTTCACACTTTTTAAAGCTCAAGTCCTGCAAGATGGACATTTATGGCAGCACACATGTAACTTATGCTCTATATCTATACAGGATTAGATAAATTTCATATGTAACTTGCACTGTATATCTATACTTGAACCAAACATTTATTTCTGAAATTTCATAGGATGTAACATGTTTGGTTCAAGTTCCATTGACAGACTGGATTATTTATGAAATTTATCTTTGGAAAAATATATATCAAAGTCTATTTCTTTTTCCTTCTAATCGATACTTCTCTGTCCCCATTTATTCAAAACCAAACATGTTTTCTACACCTGTATACCAGATCCTGTTTTAGGGTTCTGGATATGGGTTGTGTGGTTGGGATATGTTTCTGAAATCTCTCCAATTCAGATCATGTGCGAAGGACCATATCAAGCCAGAAAAGTGGCTGTAACATTAATGAGTTGCATTGTTTCCATGAGAGTTTTTTTTTTTAAATACTGTGATTAAGCTGGCTGATTTTGTGCTCTTCTGTACCTTTTTTGTTGTGGTCAACAGGATATAAGACATATGTGACTGAATTTTGTTCTTAATCCCTTATAAATTGGTATTGATAAAACTTAGTTGCAAATAGAATGGTCTTTCAATTTCGGCTGCATAAATTAACTGTACTATTTTGTTATTTGGTTCACTATTTTGTTATCTATTTCAAATAGAGTAAGATTGTAAAACAGGTTGGTGTTGTGCGTATGAAAAATATCTTTTCAGCCCAAGGGGTTAGCACAACTGGTTGTCGCCAATGTTACTGGGCATTTGGCTAGATCTGTGCCAGCAGGTGCCCAGTTCAAATCCACCTGGGTGAGGCACAAGTTTTGGAAGCATCCCTTGGGTTTCACTGTGAAAAAGAGAGAAAAAAATGATCTTTTTCTTTGGTTCCAAAGATGAATTCCCTGTGAAAAAAGAAAGAAAAAATGATATTTTTGTTTAGTTTTGGTTCCAAAGTTGAATTCACCTTGTCCCTTGCAATAAATGGTACTGAGCTGCCACTCTTCAACTCGGTATGTATAGGAAATTAATTCTGATGCAATTCAGGCCAATAGTGATGGTGTGCCCTTCCTTTGTAGGATGCATTATTGAAGAGAGATTGTTATTTTCATTTTCCTCTGTCTTACAAATCATTTTAACAGATTGTTCTCTTTAGAAATCTGAATTTTGAATGCATTCCACTGTTACATCTAATGTTCTTAATGCCTCTTGTGATATGTAATCACATTTTGTTGCCTGTTTTCCTCCAGAAGAACCCTAAATGAAGTCATTATTAAAGAAGCATCAATTTATTTCAACTTGATTATGGTCTGAGCTTGGTGGATTGATCTTTGGAAAATGCAAATTATATTTTTCTTTGATGATCAACCCATGGAGGGATATTCACTTGGTTCCATATTTGTTTAACCTTTTAAACTTAACCTTTGGTGGAAGTGGGGGTTTTAATTTCACACACTTAAGAAATCATTTAAGCAAACTGAAGTTCTATTTAGTAAGAAAAAATGGTTTTTTTTCTATGTTAAATCATATTATTTCTTTAGTTATTTGTTCTCTAGGGTTATTCCCTGTCTACCTTATTTCCACTTTGACCTGTAAGATAGATTTGCTGGCTGGATTAAGTTCTATGATCACTGTCTTTGAAATTTGAGAAAGGAATTTTAGTTTTGTTTATAACCCTCACATTTTGGGTCAAAAATACCTCATTTCACAATATAACTTTGGCATTACAGGTTGAGGCCGTCATACACTTTGAGGATGATATAGAAGAGCTCCAGCAGTGGGACCAGCAAGTAAGAAAATTACACCCTTAGCTGTATCATATCAATAGTTTCAACAATTCCTCACCATTTACATGACTTCTTAACATAGTTTCTACGTGACTTCTAATCATGCTTATTCTCTGATTTTGCATGCCAGATTGTAGGCTTGTGTCAAGCGCTAAATGATGTCCTGGATAGCATGGCTAAGAAAGGGCTGACTATAGCAGTGTAAGAGAAAATTAGTGTGATAAGAAGATTCTTCGAGGAAATAATCAGAGTGTTCTGTATTTAATTTCCTCTGTTCCATTTGTGGTTGATACATTCATTGTTGTTTAGATGAGCTGAAGCACTGTGGTGCTTTTTTTGCCACTTTTGTGGCTAGTGTATACTGAAAACAAGCAAGCACGGTGTAAGTTTGGAATAAACTGTCAAATATAGAACAATTTTCTTGGCTACATTTGTGGTTGAAACATTCATGGTTTTTTTAGATGAAGTGAAGAATGCCAGTGGTGCTCTCTTTTGTGAATATGACAGACCTTTTTGGCTTGTGTATTCTAAAAACAAGCATGTATGGTGTATGTTCTGAATAAAGTGGCAAATTCAGAATTGTTTGGACTGCACTGGAGGATGATAGGCTAACACCGTCACTCTTACCATTACATACAGATGACGTGATTTGGTTACCTTGACACAAATAGAACCCCTCTTATGTCACTAACAAATTCAAAATATTAACTATAAATTACAGTTATTATGTTACTATGCTGTGAAAAATTACAATACAACTAATTAAATCATTAATATTCCACAATATATATATATATATATATATATATGGTTGTAACATTGGCATTAATTCTCTAATTTGAGCACATGGGCCATTTTAATTTTTGGTAATCATGTATTTTAGCATTATCATGTGAAGAATGGCCTATTACGAGACTGAAATTTTCTTTATTTACACATCCTTTTGGCAATTTTATCTAGTGTGCAGCTTTGGCACTGCTTCGTAGTATATGCAGTTGTGTGACATTAAATTGGTCCTGAGAATTTGTGCTCTTGTGCCTCTTTGGCATTCTCTTTTGTCCTCTTTATTTTTGTTTGCTTTTGTCACACACCCACACACCTCCAGTTATATAACCTGTTTTATAGAGTCATCTCATTTCTGCAGAGTTGTGAATCCACATAAGCCTCCAGTCAAGCTGTTTTTTGGTTTCATCTCATTTCTACAGAGTTCTGTGAGATCACATGTTATTGGACAGTATTCGTTATTGACTTTAGATAAGACTGGACATGTGACATAGAGTTTTGGAATTGCATAATGTGACATGTTTCATTCGAGGCTATTTATGTTCAACTATAGTTCTACCTTTACATACACTGCACATATTGTAGGGAGTGTACCAACTTTCTATCAAACACTCTTTGCAAACTCACGTCACACTAGAAATATTTATATGTGTGCTTCTTGTGCATTCTAATACTACTGATAAATTTATATTATTGACATTTGATAATGCTACCGTGAGGTACATGCATTTTTGTAACTGTGTACTCTTCAAATTGATGGTAAGCATCAAAACTTTGATACCATGACAACCACTATTGCAAAATTCAGCAATGGTAACATTTTTTTTCTTTGGAGGATAATTATGGAGGCTGGGAATATTAAATTTTGCAAGTGTATAGCTAATACGATTTGTTGGTTTTCAATTTGAAGATTAATTCATGGGGAGTATACATCCTCATCTTGCTGTGATTCAAATTCAAATCTATAACAAGTCATACTTCTGGCAAAAAAGAAGACTTTGCAATGGTCGATGATGGTAATAAACGCTAGTTTGGGATATACGAATCCAATATTGATGGTATCCTTTATCTTTTGATTATAAGGTTGAACCAGCAAATCACATAACAATTATCAAGAAATTTATACTCCTAATTCTCCTCAACTCCTATCTCTTTGTAAAACTATTTTCCAATCATGCCTTGTGCATCCTTGTGCTTGTGCTTGTATTATAGAGTTGTGATAATTGTGCATCCTTGTGCCATGCATATGGTTGTTTGTTCGTGGAGGAACGAATTGAAAACTAGTTCATGGGAAGTATGACCTTCTCATCTTGCTGTGATTCAAATTCAAATCTACAACAACCTGGGCCTACTTTTAGTAAATATTTTTTAGATTCATATTTTCATAGAGCTTAATGAGTCACTTTTGGCTATTCCAGTGCTCATTTGACCTTTAGAGTCGACCAAAATTTATAAACCACCATATCTCAAGTAAAGCAAGATATTTACATAAAAGAGAATGTATTAACTAAATTACAAAAAGGAATTGCTTTATCCAAGGCCAAAAAAAACCTATCATTTTAAGACATGGAGAGATGGTTATAGATTCTACAAGTCAAGATAATAATTTTGAAAGTGATAGGCTGCTTTTGAAAAGGATATCAAAACTATAAAAATGGAGTCGCTTAAAAAATCTTTGAATGATATGGAATATGTTAATTTCTATAACCTATGAAGATTCAATTTTGTTTATTGTCAAACACAATTTATTCATTACCAAACACAATAATATCTTCCACATTAATGTTATTTTATGTTAGTCATCCAACAAATCTAAAGCATGTGAGAATGGATCTATTCAAAGTACACATTCATGTTCCTGAATGTGATTATATCAATCGAGGCACATCTAACTAGCATCTTTGGTAGCTTGTGTGTATTTAGAATGGTTTTTCTCTTGTATTAAAGCAAATTTGTGTTTAAAGACCAGGAATTATGTAACAAAACCAAAAGGCAAAACAAGAAGATAAATGGTAAAATACATTGGAGATCACAACCCCCAAATACAATAGCAGCAATGAGTTGCACAACTCCAAAGAAATAAAAGAATATCACCCATTGGTCCCAACAATTAACAATATTAAATAATCATATACATTTGTGTTTGTGAAAGCTAACATAATCTCATATTATACACGTGTATGCCATCTTCTCATTCTTTAAGGTTGTGGAAAGCCTTTCGCTGGAAGGTTAATTTGTTTGGATACTCCACCATCCACATGATACCACCCTACACCAAAAAGTGATGTTAGTGGAAGGCACAATCAACATGAAGAAATTTGTCTCAAGTTTAGATGCTAACTCATCTGCTTCAATTGAAGCTTCTACACTCCCTACAAACTGTTTTTTTTGTTGCTTGTCTATATTCTTCTTGAGACACTAAAATGCAAAGTGCCCCATCTTGTGGCACTTGAAACACTTCTTCCCTTGGTTCAAAGAAACCAAATCTTCTTCTTTTTCCTCTTGAATCCACCTTTCTTACCTCCCCTCCTTGCATTCTTGATAAGGGATTGGTTCTAAACATTCTCCACTATGGAGGAAATCATCTCACTGGCATAGAGACCTGGCATAGAGGTGAAGAGAACCCATTTAGTGTTATGGGACCAACTCCTTGTCCTCGATCTTCACCTTGATAGCAACACAATTATCTCTCCACTTAGTTATCTTCATTAAGTAGCTAGCCACTATGTTTGAGTCACTCATGGTGGGCAGTTAGTTTGATCCTCAGGAAATCTTGCGAAAAATACACTCTAATACAAAGTGATCAAGGTATTTTCTTAGTACATCCTTGGCTTAACTATTTCTCCACTGTGTGAGGGTTCAAGTGGTCCTTCATAGAATAAGGAACGATTCTGCTTGATTTGGTTATCTTTTTGTTGTGTCCGACTAACTATACAAAATTGCTAGGAATTGTAGCCTTACCCGTAACAAAACTCCAAAGTTCAACAAGTCTAACAACATTTGTAGTGCACACTTCCAAGGTGTTAAGTTGGAAGTATTGCCTAACTAACCATGTTTTTGAAGACAACCACTTCAAACAAACATAATAGTAAAAAATAAAACAAGTTAATGACCTACAAAGGTGCAAATCACCTCTCTTAGGCATAAGCAATGTTCCAATCATTGGAGTCTCACAAAAATCTCACCCACAAACCCTTCATAGGTCCAAGCATTTATTTCAAGCATGGATTAGTGTAAACCACACTAAAAGTAGGGCATCACACACTTAAATCCTTTGATAGCTCCCCCTCACACACAACGACCCTCTCCATACATGGATTCTAGAAGTTTGTAAATGTACAATGCAAATACTATGTTGAAATTCTCAATACGTGGTAAGTAGATCTTCTCTCCTAATTTATAGAATCCAAATCTAGGAAGCTGAAATTGTTCAACCTATCAAAATAACAAATAAAGGATATTAAATATGTAAACATAAGACTTTAAAAGTACTTTGAATAAACACAAATGTACATGTCTCAATCACATCACTTTTCTACATCATTGAAATAAATCAAGTGCAAAAATACAATTGCTTCCTACACTAAAAACAAAAACAAACAAACAAACAAAACGCAGACACATTTAAAGATAATAAAATATAAAGCTAGTGGATGCATGCTTCCAACATCCATGTGCCTTAGACATGAGTTGTCATCTATCATTATTGATGGGCCTTATTAATGTGCCTATAATATTGCACCTTCGTCCCACTGCCATCATTATTATAGTACATATTTGCTCAATGTATATTTTCTAGAAGGATATGCACATCAGGTGAGGGGATAAATTAACAATTACTCATGGTTTTAAATCTTAGATGATTTACCATTTATTTATAGTGCATTGATCCCTTATATTGGCTAGATGGTCTTAACAATTCCCTTCCCCTTAAAACTTGAATTTATAGCATAACAATTGGATCCTTGATCAACTACACCACTGAATAACTTGAAAAAAGTAACACAATAGGGCATGCCAAGCTACCCACACGAGCGCAACATGTAAGGACTTGCAAGGACCATAGCATTGATGGTGGTTGTGGAACTCCCTCTTAGAAATGTTTCATTCTCAAAAAACAAGATGAGTCATGTTTATATGATGCTTATATGTTGGCTTTATTTGTCATTGTTCTTGATCATTTATCCATCCATAAAAAATGTATTGGTGTCTAAGTTTCATGTTTCATTCTCGTCAATATTCTCATAATTTTGCTATTAGTTGGTCATTTATAATATCTTAGTCATAAAATATATATAGTTCATTTTATTTTACGTATGTATCCATGATGCTTCGATTTGCTTGGGGTTGATATGCATCTTTCAATGTTGCTAGTAAACTTTCTTGGTAATGAAGATGTCCATCTGATTCAAATATTGGATATTCTTTCTTTATCTTCAAACTTATCTTCATCGTTTCTTCCAGTTTATTATCTCGTTCCACCTTCCTCATCTTTTGGGCATTTTTGTGACCTTCCTTCTCTTATCTCCTCTTTTTTTGAGGTCAATGTTTATTCATAAACCTATTTTTCTCTCCAACCTTGCATTATCATGTTATTTTTTAGGGCTTCTTTCGTGTTTCTACGAGTTGAGTATTAAATTGCTCTACTCATCTCTTTGTCTATGGCCTTCAATTCTACATATGTTTAACATCTTTTATTCTCTTTCATAAAATTTTCTTTAAAGAGTTTTTTGGTTTTATCCTTTGGGCATCTCATCATCCTTTCTCATAGTTCCTTCCTATAAGTTGTCTTTGTCCTTTCATTGTTCCTTTCTATAGCTTGTCTTTATATTTTCATATTTTGTTCACTTTCTTTTCTTTTAACTCCTTAATCTTCTTAATAAGAATTTTGTTGGGCTCTGAAATTTGTATACTTCCATCTATTTTCTGCTCGATTTCTTTTGTGCAATGTACTTCTAGGGTTTTTAGGTGCATCGAATGCTTCATTATTTTGATTTATGATATAAAGAGTATTTGTCTGAAAATATGGTTTCAAATTCTATTTCTAGAATATTAAACATATTTCTTTCATCGAGAGCAATCGGCCATTTCAAAGCTTCCCATTTTAGATTTAAAAGTGTAACATATATTTATTTTTTCCAGGTAATTATCTCAGGCGAACCCTTGGGCAATTCCCCTCATTTCGAGAATGGTACCCAAGGTAAACCCTGGATTTTTCAAGGCACAAGGCCAAGTCAATAACAAGGCTCAAAGTCGTTACAAGAAATTGGGGTGATAACACTCCATCCAACCAGTCGGGCTAGACCAAATTGACCTAAAAGCAGAACATATATAGAACCATTGACGGTGTAATAAAACTCATTGCATATACAATCATTGATTGTGTACTAAAACTTGTAGTATGAAAGAAATTCAACACAAGATCCATTTAATTCACGTCTAAAGATTGAATTATCTTGGTTTTCTGTCAAAGATATAAATGAAAGACAAATCCTATTGATAGCGATTTATGTCCATGGACCGTTTCTTCATAAATCCCACTCGAGTATTTTTCATGTGCTAATATATTTTTATCATCTATCATATTTCTCAACATACTAGGGTTTTCCATGACCCCTAACTTTTCATCTATATATTTCTGCAACAATTTAAATTGTCCAATTTTTTTATTTGAATATTTTACTCACTGACCTTTCAAACAGATTTTGACCATACGCTGATTTTGACCCTTTTTCAACATCACGACAATAACCATCTAAAATTTGTACCTCCAGAATTTCTACACTAAATCTTTTCAATAAATTTGGTCACAAAATCTAATTCATTATATGAGACTAATAATGAATTGCATGTCAACCCATGACAAATGTGTGATAAATTTTATTAGTGGTTGCATTATGTCTACTTGGATCATAACATGGTTGGGTTAAGGGTCTAGTGCAACACATCATTCTCACAAATTTTATACATACGCTACATCTATTTATTTGAAGGGACATGTTTACTCATTCAATTATTTAATCACTAGAGAATTAGTTAGTTGTAAGTTGTCTTAACAAATATGGCACTTTTCCATTAATAGTGTAAGACTAACTCCTTTACGACAACGTTTCATCGAATGCGTATAAAGAGTTGTTGGAAACATTCCTTTGTCCACAACATTCAAAGGAAATTCTCTCGATATTGCATATTTGATAACATACTATAGGTGACACTTTTCTTCATCATCTAGTATCATACATATGTGTGAACGGCAAATCTAATCTCATTAATTTCCAATAGGCCTTTTACTAATACGAATGGTACCTAATATTAACTAAAGGATATGACAGAAGGACATGAATATGATAAATTTATTCATTAATCATTATGAATTAATCACAAGTATTGAATATGAAAATATATGTCAATACCTAACTTCAAACATTTGTCAAGACCTAATGATATTTTGCCTAACTTCCTCCCTAAACTCTCTTCCTTGAGATTCAACCTTGTTTGCTTCTCACATGTTCGGTATATATAATTTGGCTATCCGAGAAAGCATAGCCCTCACCCATGGTGAAGTTGAGGCCCTTCAACATGGGTACCAGCCCACAGAGTTATCTCCATTTTTTGCTAATTGAGGCAGGAGGATAAAACAATCTCAGAGGCAAGAGGCTACCATGTGAACACCAACCGGAGGTGTAGGCGAGTCTTACCATGCGAACACCAACCGGAGGTGTAGGCAAGTCTTACCATGCGAACAAAAAAGCTAAGGCCTCACCCCCTACCAAGACCAACCTCTTGGTGCCGAATATGATTTTTTCACAATTTTTGTGAAACAAATTTGAGGGTAAAATATTAAATCTCAATCTAAAATCCCAATGTAGGTAATAGAACATGCCTACAAATCTCAATGTAGGGGAGGCACATGCATTTTCTAATCTTGGAGGGAATAAAACCTAATGCAAGGAGGGAACATTGCATGTGCATAATTTTCTATTCTAGGTTGTAATGCATGAGAGAGATTCTCACGCAATTCATTCAAGAGAGCAAACTGTTCCTAAAGTGAGAAAATTGTATCAAGGCGTCGATGTCTCTTGTAAAATGCTCCTAAAGCACAAGCTCACTAGCACACGCATGAGTGAAACAAGGATGGTGGCAAGCTACTTGTTGAAGATCGCTATGCTTAGGGATCAATTCTTTGTTATCATGATGAAGATCAATGTCTCCTACAAAATGCTCCTAAAGCACAAGCTCACCAATGCACGCACGAGTGACACAAGGATGGTGGCAAGTTACTTTTTGAAGATCGCTATGCTTGGAGATCAATCCTTTGCTATCAAGATGAAGATCGAGGATGACGAGTTAGCATCCATTAGACTAAATGGGTTCTCTACAACCTATGAAGCATTTCCCAAGGGTCTTTGTGCCCGCGAAGTTCCTATCTTTGAAAAAAAATGGAATTATTTTATCCACAAGAGACGAGACAAGATGTGGTTGCAACCAAAGTTTAGGAGATCCAAAATCTAGCCCTCATTAAGAAGATGAGAAGAGATGGTAAGAAAGGAGGATGCAAGGGGGTTCAAACGAATAAGAAGAAAGAAGCATTCTATTTGTATTAAGGGAAGAAAGACTTTAGTCATGTGAAATGCTTCAAGTGCCATTAGACAAAACATTATACAAGTTATTTCCCTAAGAAAAAGAGAGCTAAGGGAAAACAACAACATAAGCAATTTGCAAAGAACCCAAAAGCTTCTTCCTTTGTGGATGAATAACATCCAATCTTGAAACTATTTTTCTCATGGTTTATGTTTTTCCACTAACATCATTTTTAGTGTAGGGTGGTATGTGGATAGTGGAACATTCTTGCACATGATTTACAACAAGAATACTTTCTACAAATTTCAAGAACAAGAGGATGGCATACGAGTGCAATTCAGTGATGATGCCACAAATCCAATAACTAGAATGGGTGGTCCCCTTCCAAACGTCTTCAAGCAATTTGCATGAGCTTTTGTATGTTCTTGCATTAATTAAGAATCTTCTCTCAATTTCAAAAATTATAGATCGGAAGTGTTACTAAGTTTGATGATCAACAAGTTATCATAAGAAAATGTAGCCATGAACATAGTCGAATTTTGGTCCAAGGAATGCAAGAAGGTGGTCTTTGGATGTTGCTATAGATCCAATGAAGCTTGATGCCTTAGCGCATAACAATAACATGGTGTGCAAGTTGTGGAACAAATGCTTTAGTCACATACATTATGGAGTGTTTCCTCTCTTGAAGGATATTGTGCAAGTACAAGACTTCAAGATTGAAAACACTAGACCATGCAAGTGTTGTGCACTCGATAAGTGTACAAACAATGCTTTCCCAAGCAATGGACAAAGATCGAGATATTGTTGCTTTGATCCATTCAAAGGTATGTGCATTGATGTGTCTAGTGTCGTCAACTATGTGTATGGGCTATGTTCCTTTTATTGATGATTCCATTTCAATGAGTTCATAGATTTTAAAGCCTTTGTGGATAATCAAACACGTAGAAATATTGAGGTGTTTCACTCTAGCAATGGGAGGGTGCACCTCCAAGAACTTCAATGCCCTTTGTAGAGACACGAATTTCAAGAGGGTGCTAATAGTTTTGTACAACCTGCAATAGACTGGGATTGCAAAGAGGAAGAATTGATCCATCATTCCGAGAACCAAAGGCCATGATATATGACATGGATTTTCCCATGTGTCTTTAGGTAGAGGCTTGCAACACCACTATCCACATTTTGAACGGATGTCATAATATGGTATTGAAGGACATGATACCAAAAGAACCCTTCACTTGTAATAAAACTCAAGTATCACATTCATGTGCATTTGGTTGTCTTGTTTATATTCATGTCCTTGTGGGATGAGGACTAATCTTGAACCCCTGAGCATCAATAGTACTTTTGTTAGTTATAGCAAGACCTCTAAATTTTATTAGATTTATATTCCAACACAACAAAACCTAGTGGTGAGCAAAGATGTGAAGTTTGACGAGGATGAATGGTCCTCTAAGTCTCAAAGGCCTTCCATAAATGCCGAGGAAGGTGAAAATCTTATTGTCTTGAGCGTTAATCCAAAAAAAGAGGAAAATTATATTCATATCAACAAAGTTCTAGTGAGAGAATAAAGACTTATTTAACATCTAGTTCAACAAGGAAGTCAAAAGGAATTCACTAGACAATGTCTGAAGCACAAGACAAGTGGGAGCACCTAGTATTATTTTCAAGAGGGGTCATCCCCCTAAAATATTCCCTTCTTGTGTTGCATTGATTCAAAGCCCTCCAGTGATGAGGAGACAATTGTTTAGCAAGTGTGGCAAGTTGCCATGATCGAGTATAAATGTTGATTAAGTTGTCATTGATGCCAACATAGGACTTGCAGTGGGGGCCCCTCAGGTTGTCATTGATGCCACCAAGGTACCCTACAGTGGACAACCTTAAAGAAAAGGTATGAGTTGATCATGGACACTTACACAAGTTTGGCATGAGTTTGATCACCCTTTACGAGTTGATCATGGGCACTTTTGGCATAAGTTTGATCAAACTTTACCTAGCTAGATGATAGGATTGATGGTAGGATTGATGGTTGATTGATTAGACATCCCCTTGTTGTGGTAGCTTGGGTATGGAGCCCATTCACTGATGGTGTGCACCTTGTAGCACGCGGTGGTATAAATGACCACACCATTCTGTGGTCATTTGTTGAAGAGGTCATGAATCCCACTGCTTGGACTTGATGAAGACCTTGATGCCCTTGTAGCCTGTGATGGGGTCATGGAACCCTTGGAGATGGTCATTATGCATGAGAAGGTTTGGAACCCACATACATGGTGGTATGATGGCTCTTGGACATTAATAATGGAGTCTTATGTGATGGAATTGAAGTCCATGGAAAACATCTTGTTTAAATATTATATGATATATTTGAAAGAGTCCTTGAATCCCTTGCATGTGGTGCCTTGGGTCTTGAACCCACACACTTCGTAGCTTGTTGATGGTGATTATTGGTGATGTAGCTCATGGTTCCACAAACGCACTTGAAGATGCCATCAAGATGAATTCAGGTCAAATCGGATGTCCTACAAAAATTGGAGAATTTAAGGGTATTAGATCAAGTAATTGTAAATAAACTCATAATAGGGAGATAGTCCTCATCTATCCCTTTCCATTGATACATGGAGTGCTTCATATCAATGGAAAGGGATATGGGTCATAGATTCGTAGCTAGAAGATTCTCCTAGAGAGGGAGTTGACTATGATTTTTCTTGAGGCAAAGTATACTTCTATCATAATCATCATGTCTATTGCATCATGTTTTGATTTACCTTTATCATAGATGGATGTCAACACTACTACTTTGAATGGGGTGATTGAAGAGGAAGTGTCCATAAATCAATGAAGTGATTTTGGGATGCACAAGTGAGATAACCATGTTGTATATTTTTACTTCTCAAACATGCTACTAGTTAAACTCATATTATTGTTTCATAAACATGTCTAAACTAGAAGCACAGAAGAATTCTACCAAAAATACTGAGAGCGAAATTTAAAATGATAGCGACACGTAAAAATTTCAGGCTCTAATTTTTAGCCAATTTGGCCCAAGAAAAACGCCAACTTGGATAAAACTTGTGAGAGAGAGTAGTTCTATCTTATTCTTCGAAATGTATAGCAATAAAATTTCTTAGTGAGTACAACTTATCTCTACCATTTATAACTGGAATTCTGCCTTGAAAACAGTCTCATTTCTATGCATACACACTCCTGAAAAATTGTGCCAACAACAGCGTCGTACGGACCAGATAGTTCAGCCAGCTACCTTGATGTGTGTGCCCACTAGAAACAACAACATATAACCTCGAATTTTGTGCACTACTTTTCCCCAAAACTCATGCCTTTTTAGCTATAGACTCAACCTATACAAATCTGCAATGATTAATGTTATACGGATTGCCTAGAACAACGTGCCAACATTCTAGAAAAGTGTGCCTATACTTTCTCTCAAAATTTGTGCACTAGTCCACTCCTTGAACTATGTGCCCTTCACCTCGATCTGTGTTCATACGACTAAAAGAAAATACAACTAGACTTCACCACGAAAATTGTGCCAGTCATCTTTAAAAAAATTGCAGTACAAATTTCTATTGGGAATCGTGTCAATCTTCAGTTTGGAATGTGTTCCAAAGCTCTCTCTCTCTCTCAGCAACTTACTCTCCTTCTAAGATAGTCGACCTCCTCACAAGATATGAGGAATGGGGTGCCTTTCAATATTTTTCCCTTATCTTTTTACTTCCTCTTCATGGGATCGTTGAAAGGACACTATATAAAGGGTCCCCTTTTAATCTAATGTTTTCTCATCAATTGATGAGAAAAATCATGTTTTGTCTTCATTAAATATTTTTCTCTCTCAATTCCCACTTAAATTTATTTAAAAGGTCATTTTATTCTCTAAAGTGAATTAATTATTCATCTCAAGTAATAAATACAAGGGCCATGTCATTTGTACCCTTTTAGTGACTTAGGCACAAATTCGTTAGGTAAACACTTCCCTAGGTACAAAAACTCAACACACCCTTTTACCTATGAAAGTGTCCTCCCTCACTCCCAACTTATCCCTGAAGAAGATAGATTGTTTCTCCACCAAAGCTAATAATATGCTCATGTGCTTCTCACACAATGTAAGAATGCCCACCCTCTCTAAACTCCTCTATAGAAAGGTCAAATTTAATGTCCCTTCATGTTAGGCATCATCACATGAAGGACATCTTGAGCTGCAATGCTCACCACTTCCACTTCCTGCGCGAAGTCCTTTTGGCTTGTCCTCCACCAAAATCACAGTCTAGTCTCACATTGTTTGTTGTAGAAGCTCCCTATGACTTTGGAAGTTGTCCCTCTACAGAACATGTACCTGGTGTTACATGTCAAGAAGGCTCATCTCGCTCATCCATCAATGACAAGTCATACAAGTTGACTCTCCTGTCAATATTGGAATAAGTAACCTCTCACGTACTCCCTTGAATTGAAGACTGGATACTCGATACCACTTCAATCTTTGGAGCATCTCGTTCTCGCCTCTAAACTAAGGATTGACCACTCAGCGCCACATCAATCCTTGGAGCTTCACACTCTTCGTCTGTCTCAAAATATGATCATGATATCCACCCAAATCATCCTGATGTAGGCTAACCACACACCACATACTCACCATCTCTTCGATGACCAATCAACACATGATTAACCAAATCCACTCCCATCACGTAGATAAATATGTGTTCACTCTTAAACACCAATGCATACCCTACACCCTCTAAGGCTGGAATGGAGAGTCTGCTATCTCTTAGCCCTGGAACATAAAGCACTTTGGATACCTCTAAGATCTCTCCAAACTCTAGCTAGAATTATACTCATCCCACTTCTTTGATTGCATACATTGTTCCCTCTCCATCATGTACGAGCTACTCTAGAATAGTCTCTAAAGTGAGGAATGCATCTCGCATCCTAGTCATGTGCTCACAATACGCACTCTTAACTATCCATTTCCCTACATCCACAAGTCTACTGCTATCGCAACTCGAAACAACTGTGACAAGAGAGAATTCCTTCTCGAACTTTGCAGCGTGACTCTCTATCTCAACTATAGTTGCAACTTGTTCCTCCTTCTCTTGCTTGTCCCTCTTCTTATTAGGACATTGGTCAACATAATGGCCAAACACATTGCATGCATAACACCCGACTCTGCCTAGTTCCTTCTTCTGTTCACATATTTGCTGCGTATCCCCTCCCTTAGGGCACTTCTTGGATTTCTTGCTTGTAGCTGACAAGACAACATTCTCCTCTTCCTCGCCGTTTGATGAGCCATGTAAATTTTCCTTTAAAACTCGAACTAGGGATAAACAGTATATATTTAATTTCTACTGATAACCACACATGAGTTTCCTTTAATAGTAATACAGCAAAAATTAAACACTAAGAAACATCAACAACAATCACATAAATACAGACACAATGTTTTGGGTATGGAAACCCCCAAATAAAACCCAAGATGGGAAAACCGGTGCAGCAATCAAATATGAAATTTTATTAAGATATGGAACAATTACAATCCAACAAATGAATTCACCCAACCTAGCGAGTTAGAACCTTTGCAAAATCATTTAGCAAGCCCAACAAACAGTACGGCCACCCTACGCAGTTGTACGACCTCCAACGTCAGTTGTACAACCCTTTGCATCAGTTGTACATATATGTATAGTCCTGGCATCAGCTGTACGAAATTTGTACGTCTGATGTGCGGCCTCCTCTGTAGTGTACAACCTCTCCTCTGTGTGATCATGTACGGCTTGATGCTTAGCCTAGTAACCCGACAAATCCTCTGGGTGAGTGTTCCTCTGTCTTCTCTACAAACCTCTCTACATGACTTCTGCGTTTTTGTGTATCTCTCCTATGTCTATGTCATCTCCACCAAATCCTTTTAATTCAATGGCTAAACGAACACCCTAACCCTCACTATGGATCAACAGATGAAATCCTCCGATGAGATTCAATGGCCAAGATTAGATTAGCCATCACTTAAATTAAGTCAAAATCAAATTAGATTAATTTATGTAATTTCTTAAGTCAAAACTTAGGAAAATCACATTAACACATTTGGCTACATGTTTAATGTCTTCTAGCATGCAAGGACACATGCAATGATAGAAGGCCTTCCTTGTTGCCACTTTCTAACAAGCTATTGTGCACATAATTTATTTGACCCTCTCCCTGCACAAGTCGTCCCAAAGACGGTTCCAAGAAGGCATGTTCTCTCTGGCAACAATAGCCTCCACGAAAACAATCCATGGCTGTCACGCCAATCGATGTTGTTCGCACTAGCTCACTGCCATCAACTGTCTCCCCAACCACTGCAAGCTCGTCCCTCACTTGAGTGATCCTGGTAAGGTAAAAGGTCACATTTTCAAATGTAGCCATCCTTACGCTCTTCATCTTCTCTTGCAGTACCATCTTTTGATTCTCATTCGAACTTTGGTACAAATTGGTCAAGGCATCACACATTTTAATTACACCGTCTTTACCTGTAATGTGTGGAATTACATGGTCCTTTACAACATCAAAGATAATTCTCCTCGCCTTGATGTCCTCCCTGTTGACGGTTGTCAATGTTGTTGCATCAGTAGAAGTAGGTACTTGCATTGGTTTTGCTCGAGTGTTATTTACTATGTCATCCCACAACTCGTTCTCCTCCACTATAAGTACAATCTTGGCTTTCCACGGAATAAAATTGGCTACCCCATCGAACCTATCCTCCAACCTTGAGCCTGTAGCCATCTCATTGAAAATGTAAGTCCAAATTTGCCTTTGATTAATTTAAAGAAGAAATAGGTTAAAAAAAAATCTCCCTCTAAAGTCTAAAAATTCACAGCCAATAATTCTACCCTACTCTTCTCAACCTGGCTCTGATACCATGTAGATTTTTACTTGTCAAACAAGCTACTAGTTAAACTCATATTACTGTTTAATGAACAATCTCATTCAACATTCAGCTACAAATGAAGTTATCTCATAAACATGTTTGAACAAGAAGCACAAGAGAATTCTACCAATAATACTGAGAGCGAAATTTAAAATGACAGCCACACATAAAAAAATTGACTCCGACTTTTAGCCAATTTGGCCCAGCCAAAACCCCAACTTGGAGAAAACCTATGAAAGAGAGTCGTCTTATTTTATTTTTTCTTCCAAACATGAAATGTCCAGCAATAAAATTTCTCAGTGAGTACAACTTATCTCTACCACAGATGACTAAACTTTTTCCTTGAAAACAGTCTCGTTTTCTGTGCATACACAATCCTGAAAAACCGTGCCAACAGCGGCACTGTATGGACTAGACAGTTCAGCCAATTACCTTGATGTGTGTGCCCACTAAAAATAGCAGCAGATAACCTCAACTTTTGAGCACTACTCTACCCTAAAACTCGTGCCTTCTCAACTACAAAATCAGCCAAATCTGTAGTCATTAATGTTGTATGGCTTGCCTAAAACAGCATGCCAACATTATGGGAAAACGTGCATGTGCTTCCTCTCGGAATTTGTGCACTAGTTCGCTCCTCAAACCATGTTCCCTTCACCTCGATCTGTGTTCAAACAACTAACAGAAAATATAGCTAGACTCCACCTCGAAAAGTGTGCCAGTCGTCTTCAAAAATGTTGTAGTACAAATTTGTATTGGGAATCATGTCAATCTTCAGTTCTTGGAATGCAAGCCAAAGCTCTCTCTCTCTCAGTAACTCGACTCTCAAATGGTCGACCTCACAAGAAGAATCTCTCTGTGTGAGTTAAAATGAGGAATGGAGTGCCTTTTAATCTTTTCCCCTTGTCCTTTCACTTCCTCTTCCTGGGGTCACCGAAAGCACACTAGATCAAGGACTCGCTTTTAATCTAGAGTTTTCTCATCAATGGATGAGAAAAATCACTCTTCTCTCCATTAAATATTTTCTCTCAACTCCCACTTGAATTTATTTAAAAAGTCACTTTATTCTCTAAAGTGAATTAATTACTCATCTCAAGTAATTAATACAAGGTTCATGTCATTCGTCCCCTTTTAGTAACTTAGGCACAAAGTCACTAGGAGAACACAATCTATGGTAAATTGTTCCAAGACTAGCTGGGAAAATTTTGATGCAATATAAATCATTGTTTGAGATTAAGCATGTCATTAATGGGTACATAGAGAAGTACAAAGTTAGATTTGTAGCTAGAACATTCTCCTAGAGAGAGGGGGTTGACTATGATGAGCCGTTTCTTGAGGCAAAGCATACTTCTATCATAATCATCACGTTTATTGCATCATGTTTTGATTGAGCTTTATCCTAGATGGATGTCAATACTACTTTGAAAGGTGTGATTAAAGAGGAAGTGTCCATAAACCAATGAAGTAATTTTGGGGTGCACAAGTGATATAACTATGTGTGCAAGTTGAAGAAGGCCCTTTATAGGTTGAGTTAGGTACCACGCGCATGCTACTCATGTATTGATGAGTACTTGCTAATATGTAGAGTCGAACATTATGTATAGTCTAACAATTGTTATTTATATGACAAATTTAATAATATGCTTGTCTTGATCCTCCACGTCCATGATTTGAATCTTACAAGTAGTTCTAAAAAGTTCATGTGCGTGGTGCAGGGAGAAGTTGGTCATCAAATTTGAAATGGACATTGGGTTAATGCGTTACTCTTGGATCAAGAAGATTGGCAGGGAGTGGGTGAACTCTTCCTTGGGCAAGGGAAGTACACAAGGTAGATTCTAAAGCATCCCAAAGGCTTGATTGCAAACCATTGGCCGCTCCTACTATTCCAAATCTGAAATTATCTATTGATTTTGACTCTGATTTGGTTGATCCTTCCCTGTACGAGGACTGGATTGGTTCCCTGATGTATCTTTTGAATACCAGCCTTAAATATGTTTTGTAGTTATTATATTGAGCCAATGCATAACTAGACCCCAACAATATTATTGAAAAGTTGCCAAGCATGTGCTCACATATTTCATTATGGCTTGAGGTATGCGGAAGATGGTGAGTTAATGCTACATAATATTAATTCTCATTGGGCAGAAGATGCAAGTGCTAGGTAGAGTACTTCTGGTTTTTGTTTCACCTTGGCACATATATGATTTCCTAGTTCAATAGGAAGCAAGTGGCACTTGCACTTAGTTCATAAAAAATGAAGTATAATGCAACTGCTTCTACTTCTTGTGAGACCATATGATTTCACAAGTTAATAATAGTGTTGACAGATTAGAAGCTAGAGCCCACTATTGTTTACTCTGACACTTAGAGTTGGATCGAGCTCTATGAGAATCCAATGGTTCATGATTGCTCCAAGGGCACAACAGGTCTTGATTACATTCAGATTTGCAAGTGGTTATTGATTATGTTCCTGCATATTTGTGCAAAGGCCCATAGGTAAGGGATTGTTTTAAATGTTGGGGAACAAATTTGGTGGAGAACACCTTCCTCACAAAGAGGGAATGTTAATTTTAATTGGTTGCTTTGAGTTGTCCATCAGCTTAGCATGTTAAACAAATCTAGTTCCAAGTTATATAGATTTTAATAGGGCACATTAGTTTTGTAGGCATCGAGTGGTACGAGGCGTATGTGTGCTTGCAAGTGTGTTCTATTATTGGAGGGCACAAATCCCAATGCAGGGAAGGTGCATGCATGCTTGCATTCTTGGAGGGACGAAACCCAATACAAGGCACATTGCAACAGAGGCTAGGCCGATTGCCTGAGTATTGTAGACTTTTCCAGCTTTGGAGAAATGAAAAACCAAAAAGATTATACAAAAATGGTTATATCACGATATTGATTTATTAATTGTGTGATGAATCTTTGAATTACAATCGTTAATATTGTTCATAAGACAATAAAGAGGCCTGTAGCATAAAGAAGACTAGGATGATTGAAGGGAAACGAAAATCTATATTTTGTAACAGAAACATCTGTATTAACTACTAGAATATTTACACATCACTACACTGCTCGAAATATAGAATTGCTGTAGTGGCCTTGGAGGATACCACTTAAGGTGAATAATGTGGAGAAAGAAGAGTGGCAGAGGAGAATAATGAAGAAAATGAGGACAAACCTGAATATGACCCAGCACACACGGGAGAAGTAGGTTGTCGTTTACTGGTCCTCTCTATGTTTGTTTATTTTCTCTACAAATATCTGCTTTTAGTCCTTTTGGGTATCTAGGCCCCTTATATCTAAGCAGGGATGTTTTGTTCCTATATTTAACACGGCAGATTAAACAGTGCGAAGGTTTTATTAATATATGCTAAGCCATTTTATTTTCAAGGGTCTAGTTCTAGCAGTGTCGCAAATATCGCAGATATATACTCTGGCCAAACGACAGTCTTATAAATAGCAACAACACGATATTTTCAAAAATATCCAATTAAAGGCATATCGAAAGGCAAAAAATCAAATTTTATTTTCTTTGTTTCTTTTTTTGCTTGTCAAATTTTCCTGATATTTTCCCCATTTTTCAGAAATCTGGGGTTTAACCCTGCCAATTTTTTGCCAATACTGATAATTGCAACACCAATTTTTAATAGCTTTTTGATTTCCAGTCCCCTTTTATGTGAGCCGTGATCACTGATAAGTTGGCCTCTGTTTCCCAAGGCACAAGCATAACGAGAGCATGGTAAAATATGTTTTTGGCAGTTATGGCAAGGGTCTGGCACGTGTAACTTTTTGCTGGCTTCCTCATGAGAGGAGCCAAATTTGGACTTCCCTGAGCAAGATAAGACAGAATTCACGGCAAGGATTTGTCCAGATTTTGTAATTGTTTCTACCAAGAGTCTGGCTGTAGTTTCTTAATGTTATGGCAAGGATTTCAACCGTCATTTTTTATTTGATTCAGACTCCAAATTTTGTATCAAATAGCCCTCTGCAAGTTAAGACAAAATTTTAGTGGTGAGGGCCTGTTAAAGAAAAATCGGTATTATGTACAAGTAGAGATAAAAGGAAGAACACACTCTGTTATGCACATGTCCAGACTATGTAGAGAGGGGTTTTGCCATAGTTTTGATATGTCGTTGGTTCTGAAAGTCAAGATAGTATGCAGGAATATTAGTCATCCAGAAACCAAAACACCTACAATGAGCATGGGTCTTGTAAGTTTTCTGTAATATTAACAAAGTTTACACTCAAAAAAGATATTCAATCATTGCATTGATGCCAAATGATAGAGAAATATCTACTTCAAAGGAAGAATAGAAACAAACTTGGGACTCTCAAAATTTCAAAGTAATCTCAGCAATAGTGTAACAGGAATGTGGATGCATGGCATTTCTTTGAACCATTTCATTTACTAATCACTAATAGGACCTATAATAGCTATGGGTTTAAGAGTGGAACTTGCACTGAAGACTTTGTGGTAAGGAAAAAAAATTAACTGCTACAGCAAAGAAAATGTCAATACCAGTGAATCAATCAAGCTTCACATCAAAGATTATTAACGTAGCCAATGAAGTATTTCAAGATGCTTATTTGGTATCAACAAGAAACAGATTTTCTTGGAGATTAGGATCTTTTCATAGAAATAGAAAACAAGAAATATATGAATACCCGTAAGTTTCAGAGACCCTATTCCTTAAGTAATCCATATTACGTGGATTTCTTATTTAACAAAACATAGCATAGTTTCAAAATATCAAAAGTTTTAAATACCAGCATGACTTTTGGCTGCTTTTGAAATGCAGAGGGCAAGAATGACATCACATGATAGACTGTTTCAAGATAACAATCTTAAATTTCATTTTTATTAGAAACCAGTATTCCACCTGGGTTTGCAATATTTGACAAAGTCCCATCACCTTCCAATAATTCTTTGCTTCACTACACTGCCAATCTACATAGCGCACAATAATGCAAAGGCAATATCTACTTGAACCATATCAAACTGATGCAGTGGTCCTATTCACATTAGGGTCTCCACCAAGCTCCACATGTAGATTGTCAAAAGGATATACTTTAGGAGTCTGATAAAAAACACAAAGCCCACCAATAATCACATCATGAGTGCACAAGCGTTGAAGGGGTTAAAAAAGAAATAATTTAATAAGCATTGTCCATTTTCCAGAACTAGAGCAATAAAGTCTACCAATTTCGGATACTAGCATCAAGGTTACATTCTGTAAGATTACATGAATCAAAAAAATTATTTCTCACTCAATATGCCACAACTAAACAAACAACTTGGAATAAACAAGCTAACCTTTCATGGTTATGACAAGCTAATCAGCTAATTTTGGAATCAATACACACCTACATTTGAAAACAACTTGGGGTACAATAAGTCAACTCTTATCAGCTGCAGGAATTTTACAATCAATCTCATTCTGTCACTGCCCTGCAACTATCTATGTTTGAATAAATCTACCACACCACTCAGCATGTTGTCCATGCTCTGGATCTTTCAGCTTCCAAGTTTGATGAAAGTAAGAATCCGCCCTAGGGTCAACACAAGTTCATGAGGACATTTTCAGATACAAATCGATGAGGAGGATTGATCGATTCTCTGATCAATTAATTGAGTTCTGAAATAACCGTGGTACAGGTTCATTGATCGACCATTGATCACTATACGGATCGATGGTGATCCAAAACACTAAATAGTGCTTTAAGTCTTACAAGGATGAATGGTTGAGGACGAGGCAAGGTAGAGATCGATGGTCGAGATTGAATCTGACACAAGAAGATACGAGCTTGTTAAAATTTCGGAGGAATTAAAGAAATGCAAGTTGGATCAGACAAATCAAAGGACTACGATTTAAGAGAAGATAGATCGACGACAGGGAAAGGATCCACAAAGTAAATGTGCGTGGAAGATAACATTCCAAAGCGCCCAAGTGAAGTTCCGTGTTTGATAGTTGATCGACGGACGAGGAGGATTCCGCAAGTGATCGACAGTTCACTGGAATTGCGGAAAGAGATTTGCGGGAGGATATTGCGGAAGCCCAAAAAGTTGCAATCTGCAATCCAACTGCGGAAAGAACGTTGCGGCCGCATAATTGCGGAAGTCGTTTTTGAAATTTGGGAAAAGCATACCCGCAATCCGCAATTGCGGAAAGTCAATTACGAAAGGTAATTGCAGAAGGATAAATGCGGAAAGATAAATGTGGAAAGGATAAATGCAGAAGGTTAACTGCGGAAAGGTAGTTGCGGAAAGGAGCATTGCGGACAACACCTTGAGGAAAGTTAATTGCAAAAAGACAGTTTGTAGAAAGGCAATTGCGGAAGGTCGTGACTGATCAAATTAAATAGAGTTAAAAATAATTAAACAAAGAAGTAAGGAAACGCGTTTAATGAAGAGCCACGTTTTATGAAGTGATGTGTTTGATGAACCGGCACAACTCCAGATTGAAAGGGCACAGCGGTGAAACTCCAGAATGAAGGAAAAATGAATGATGTTAAAGGTGTTTATAAGCAAGATTTCGAGTTTAGGAAAGTCGTCTCTACAATCTAGATCATAGCAGCAGCTAGAAGAGGTAGAGACCAATGACATGAAGATTTAACTATGACAGAGTTGAAGATTAAGAGATCTGGAAGTTTTGATAAAACCATATTAGGGTGGCAGGGTGATGCTATGACAGGAAACAAGCCTCTAGGGGTTGTAGCCTCCTTCCAGTAGAAGCCAAAGTAGATCCTGAGGAGTTGAGCAAAGATTTGAAGAGCCATGACATTGATCTTTGTTCGACTAGAAGACTGTCTTAAGGGCACTTCCAATTTCAACACTTGGAAGGCAAGGGTATTGAACATATTGGAGAAAGATGACTTGGATAACCATGTATCCATAGTGGTGGAGGAGACTACATCCAATGCAGGGCGCAACAACTTCAAGAAGAACCAAGTTAAGGCCAAACAGATCATCTATAATTCAATTACGGACAATCTGATCCCTGTGATCACTTCGTTGAAGACTGCTAAGGAATGCTTTGATACACTGATTAACCTATATGAGAAGAAGGCCTCAAACCAAAAAGAAGGTCCAAAACCTAAAGATGGAGAAGGACGAGTCTATGGCATCATTCTCCACCAAAATCTCTCAAGTGAGAGATCAGCTTGTTAGTATGGGAGTCGCAACAGATGAAGATGATCTTCTTCAAACTACCATTGATGGTCTCCCATCCACATGGAAGACATTCTTAGCTACGGTAAACGACCGAGAGATACAACCTAACTTTAAAAGGTTGTGGCATGACTGCCTCCAAGAGGAGGGGCACATCCAGAGCAAGTCAGTATGCACTAAAGAAGAAAATCTTGCCCTCACGGCAAGAATGAAGATAGAGAGGAAATCATTCGCTCCAAAGAAGCCTTTTCATTCAAAGGAGTTCAATAAATACTTTGACAAGTCAAAGGTTCAGTGCTACAATTGTCAAAAGGACCATTATGCAAGGGAGTGCAGAGCAAAGAAAAATAAAGGAAGCTTTCATGCTTCCACCGCAGTAGATGATGAAACTCCTCAAAAGAATGCACCTAAAGAAGAGACAAGAAGAGAGTATTACCTTGTCTCAGCACTTTCTAGATCTATCATCACAAAGACACATGGTTGATTGACAGTGGTGCTTCCATGCACATGTCACATGACATCTCTAACCTAAAGGAGAAAAAGTTTTCAAGCATGATAGAGTCGGGGGACAACTCAACATATTCGATCCAAGGAGTTGGATCCACCTCCTTCCAACGGAGTTCAGGAGATTTATTACATGTGAAGGACATTCTTTATGTCCCAGACTTGAAGAAGAACCTTCTATCATTTTCATTTCTTGAAGATAAGGGCTTCCGAGTTATCTTCATGGATAATCAAGCACTACTATGGGCAAAGAACAAAAGCCTTCACACTACTATAGTGATTGGAGTTCAAGAGGGAGGACTCTACAAGGTACCCGAGAAGTACTTGCAAGCTATTGTACATCACACTATCAATACATGCAAGCTATGGCACGGGAGGCTCATCACCTCCACTACAAAGCACTACCAGGTTTGCAGCGAATGATTAAAGGTATGCCAGTATTTGATTTTGAGCATGATAGTGTATGTCAGGGTTGTGCACTTGGGAAGAATGTGAAAAAGAGTTTCTCTAGCAGTCATACTAGATCTAAAGGGATTTTAGATTTAAAACACTTTGATGTATGTGGTCCCATGTCATCCCCTTCCCTGAGTGGCTACTTATATTATGTACTATTTATTAATGACTTCTCTAGAAAGTCATGGATTTACTTCCTTAAGGTTAAGAGGGAAACATTTAGCAAGTTTCAAGAATTTAAAGCCTTAGTAGAGAATCAGACAAGTAGACACATTCATGCTTTGAGGTCTGACAATGGAGGTGAATTTGATTCCCATGCATTTAATGAGTTCTGTAGTGATGCAAGAATTTGTAGACAGTTAACAGTTCCATACAACCCCCAGCAAAATGGGGTTTTCGAGAGAAATAATAGAACTGTGTGAGGGTGCAAAAGCCATGTTGCATGATCAAGATTTGTCTGCCTCATTATGGGCAGAAGCCACCAGTACAACAGTGTATATCAAGAACATAAGTTTGCATGCCATTCTGGATGAGAAGACACCTAAAGAGGTGTTCACTGGTGAGAAACCAAACATTTCACACCTAAGGATCTTTGGGAGTCCTTTATACATCCATGTACAGAAAGAAAAAAGAACTAAGATGGAACATTCAGGAAAAAGGGAACCTTTGTGAGTTATAGCAAATCATCAAAAGCCTGCAGAATTTGTGTGCCTGGTGAGAAACACATTGAGGTCATCCGAGATCTGACCTTCCATGAAGAGGCTGCATTCAAGAGGTCAAAAGAGCTTCTGTATAATACAGACGCAGAGGAGAATGTTACTCCTACGTCAAAGGACCCAGATACTGATTCTCCCCATCCAAATGTTCAGAGGGAGAATCCAACAGAGCTATCAGAGTCGTTAGTGCCTAATTGTTGAAGATATATGGTTTTCATAAAAATTTAACAAACTTGTACTTTTAATGCAAATTCAAACTATAAATAATACTGAAGTACAACAGTAGTAAATGTCAAACAAAGAATATGATTTTCATATCTTTCAACTTGAACACTCCCTTAAGCACTCCCTTAAGGATCACTGTGTTAAAGGGTACCTAAAACAAAAACTACAACATGTAAAGCAACAGTAAATAAATTAAACAAGCCTAACAAATAGGCTCATTAAAAGATCTAACTGAGAAAACAATAGTGGTTTAGACCTTCCTTATACTCAGATATACTTTCAGATCAAACCTTATCTCTTAAAGACAAGTCACTAAGTAGAACACATCTGTGTTAGTTTTGTACCTAGGGAAGTGTTCCCCTAGTGACTTTTGACCTAGTCACTTAGAGAGGGGACATAAAGTGACCCTTGCATTAAATGACTTTAGAGCATTAAAGTCACTTTTTGATAAATTTAAGTGGGTGAGTGAAATTAATATTTTAGAAATAAAATATGAGCATTTAATTTCAGCCCTTGATCTAATCTAATCTCCACCGTTAGATTAGACTCACCCTAGGGTTTACTCAAAAAGGCAAGGGAAAGGCATTTTGCCTCACTTTTGCAAATTGAAGTGAGAAGAGAGAGCTGAGAGAGAGAAAAGAGAAAGTTTCCATTTTTCCTGAGCAAGAGGAAAAATTTGCAGCACGCAAATCGAGGGAAAGGACAGCAGCAAAAAGGACACAAAAATCGAGAAAACAGCAGCATTTATTGCTGGTCCATACAGTCAGTACAGTACGGTTTTCAAGGCAACGGGCATGTTTTTCGAGGCATATTTCTGGGCACGGATTTCGAGGTCCAAACGGTACAGTCCATATGGTTCGTATAGTCCGTCCATCCAGTCTGTACAGCGGCACAGAAATCGAGGCAGAAAACAGAGAAGAAGAAAATCTGAGTTTGATTTTTTTCCTGTTTGGCGCAGAAAACGAGGGAGAAATTCTCTTCCAGGTTGAGATAAGTTGGTCTGAAAATTTATGAGTTTTGCTGTAAATTTCCCTATAATAAAATCTCTCTCTGTGACTGGTTTTCTCCTTGTGGGTTTTTCCAGGGCCATTGGCCAAAAATCCTAGCGTTCTGTGTGATTAAATGGCGTGCTCATTTTTATTTACTGTCACTGAAAAAGATTAGTTACAGCAGTGTTTTAAGTCTGAAAAATTTTGTTTATTTCCAGCACTTTATATTTCTGAGAATGTCATAAACGGAGATATAATTTTTACTTAGAACCGGTGGCTGAAAACTAGTGAAAAATCTACAATCTGTCCCTTATTTGAGGGCATGTACAAAACCTGAGAGAGATAAATGCTATATAATAGTGTTGGACAGTAGTAGCTTACTGAGGTTACAGTATCTCACAAATCAGCCCCAAGATTTTGCCCAAGGTAGTCAACAGCTGCCTAACGGTAAACAATGGTCCCAAAACCCTCACAAAGGTGGACAGACTCCTCACAATTGACAATAGCACTCTCAAAACTCTCTCAATAGTGGGCTAACACTTCACAACAGGAAGCGATGGTCACCAAACTGTGGGCAAACCACTTCAAACAGCAGCAGCCACCTTCAACCAGTGGGCAAACCACTTCAAACAGCAGCAGCAACCTTCAACCAGTGGGCAGACCCTCCCAAACAGCTGCAACAACCCTCATACCCTCTCAGCAGTGGACTAAGTTCTCACAACAGGCAGCAGCAGCCTCTAAAACCCTAGAGCAGACCCTAACCAAAGTCCAAGCAAGCAGCGTCCTCCACCAGATGACAAATGGCAACCCTCACACAATCCACAAGGGTAGTGGCCTCCACAAGATGACAAATGGCAGCCCTTACACAGTCCACAAGGGTAGAGGCCTCCACAAGATGACAAATGGCAAACCTTCTCACAGTCACAAGGGTAGAGGCCTCCACAAGATGACAAATGGCAAACCTTCTCACAGTCACAAGGGTAGCGGCCTCCTTCACATGACATATGGCAGCCTCTAACGCAGTCACAAGGGCAATGGCCTCCTTCACATGACATATAGCAGCCTCTAACACAATCACAAGGGCAACGGCCTCCTTCACATGACATATGGCAGCCTCTAACACAGTCACAAGGGCAGCGGCCTCCTTCGCATGACATATGGCAGCCTCTAACACAGATCTAGGCACTTAGAATAAGACAGTGAAACCCTAGCAGCAGCAAAACAGTCCACTAAATCCTTGACACCACACACAAGTAAATCAGAGCTGAGATATGTCCTCTTGGATGATCTCACAATGAAGAATTAGACTAGAATTTATAGCCTCTTAATGGTTTCTAGAAGGATCCCCTTCTAATTCTTCATTAAGGTTACTTTACAAAAGTTCAAGACATCATAACATTAGGAGTGTTGACTAATATGCAATATAACTTAATGTTAAGTCAGCACAATCAAAGGGTTAAGGTACCACACTAAAGGGGGCGCTAGGAGCAACAAGGGAAACATAAGACCAAGTCAAGCACAAAGCTAACCACAAGTCAACAAGGGGTGTCACAACAAGGTGGGAGGGCAACACTTTTACCCACAAGACCAAGGTGGGAGAACAACCCTTTTACCCACAAGACCAAGGTGTACTAGCAAGGTGGGAGAACAACCCTTTTACCCACAAGACCAAAATGTACTAGCAAGATAGGAGAACAACCCTTTTACCCACTAGGCGAAACAACCAAACTTTTATCTTCCTCTTTGAAGGTATGTGGTCCACAAGTGTTCCATACAATAACAGGAAGTTTTTATCATCACCATGTAAGGAAGGTCCAAACTGGATGATGTGATCCTCTGATCCTCCTGACTGCTCCTAAAGGTCAAGTGCTAGTTACATCATCAAGGGGTGGCCAGTCCCTTGAAGAAGCAACCTAGCTCAACCATTTAGGAGAGGAGGGCATCACACATCATCATCTTGGTTAACTAACCAAGATCTACATGGTTAACTGACCAGGACTACACCTGCAGGACCTGCTTGGTCCTTGACCAAGAATCTGCCTGGTCCCAGACCAGGATGTCTCTGTCTCAGCCTACAGAATTTGCTTGGTCCTTACGACCAAGCACTGTCTAGTCCCTGATCAGAATACCCTAGAGATAAAGGCCCTAGCCACATGCTAGGGACTTTGCCATGGCATCAACCTGCTTGGTCCCAGACCAAGAACCCTAGTAGACTGTTGGGGGCCCTAGGGTACCTGCCAAGGACTTACTCTGCCTAGTTAACTGAACATAAACCCTAGTTAACTGACTAGGGTGCCATTTAGAGAATGGCTCTCACAGTTGCACTATCTTTAACACTGATGAACTAGTAGAACTGGTTGATGATCCTCCTACCAAGAGGAGGTCTACATGGTGTTGAGATATACTAAAAGATGCAGAGAATCATGGAGCACTAGTGGGCTCTTCCAGAGAGCGAAAGCAACTTGATAGATACTCAGGGTATGTTGCACAGATGAGTCACATCAGTGATTCAGAGCCTTCATCCTATGAAGAAGCTGCAAAGCAGCAAGTGTGGAAAGATGCAATGGTAGAGGAATACCAGTCTATATTGAAGAATGATGTTTGGGAGGTTGTTCCCAAACTTGAGGGGAAGTCCATACTTACTTCCAGATGGATTTACAAGATCAAGCATGTTGCAGATGGTAGTGTTGATAAGTATAAAAGGCCAAATTTGTTGCTCGAGTTTTCTCTCAAAAGGAGGGCATAGAATATGATAAGACATTCGCTCCTGTGGCCAACTATACCACAATTCGAGCTGTGATCTCACTTGCATCCTGTTCTAGGATGGAACCTTCACCAGATGGATGTAAAGACAACCTTCCTCAATGGTGAGGTTTGAGGAAGAGGTTTATATTGAGCAACCTGAGGGGTTTGTGATTCATGGGAAGGAAACCCATGTGTGCAAGTTGAAGAAAGCCTTGTATGGGCTTGAGCAAGCTCCCCAAGCTTGGTATGCTAGAATAGACAGATATATTCAGAGACTAGGATTCTCTAAGAGCAAAGTTGATCCGAATTTGTACTTCAAAGTAGCGATGAACCAACCGTTGATATTGGTTCTATATGTGATTGTCCCTCACTGGAGAGGAAAAATGGATTGCTTGGTGTAAGAGGGAGCTCACATCAGAGTTCGAGATGAAAGACTTAGGTCTAATGCACTACTTTCTAGGCCTTGAGATTTGGCAGAGAAAAGATAAGATATTTTTGTTTCAAGGGAAGTACATTGTTGACATATTGCGAAGGTTTGGCATGATGGATTGCAAATCCATGAGTACTCCGATGGTTTCCAATTTGAGGAAACTTCATGATTCTGATATTGGATCGGATCCAGTGGACCACTTTGTATAGACAGTTCATTGGCTCGTTGATGTAGTTGATACACTCTAGACCAGATATTTGTTATGTTGTTAGCATTTTGATTCAGTTTATGTCTGATCCCAGACACAGACACAGGGTTGCTACTAAGCATGTGTTGAGGTATCTCTAAGGTACGATTGCTTATGGACCCAGGTATGCCTCCAGTGGAGGAGTTTTGTTACTTGGTTAAGTTGACTTTGATTGGGGCGGAAGCATTGTGGACTGCAAGAGTGCAACCGGCTATTCTTATAGCTTGGGTTCTACTATGATTTCTTGGTCCAACAAGAAGTAGGGCTCGGTTGCCTAGAGTACTACTAAAGTTGAGTACGTTGCTACTAGTACTGCCTGCAGAGAAGGATTGTGGCTAAAAACGTTGCTTGCGAGGTTGTTCGATGAAAGACTTGAGCCTACAGTTATTAGGTGTGATAATCAAAGTTGCATCAAACTTTCCGAAAACCTGGTGTTTCGTGATGAGTTGAAGCACATTGAAATGAAGTATCACTTCATTCGAGACATGGTCTAGAAAGGTACAGTGAAAATCCAGTACATTGCAGAAGTGTTAACAAAGCCTCTACTAGTGATGAAGTTCAGGTACTTCTGAGACAAGCTTCGTATGGCAAAGAATGCCTCCCTCGCTGAGAGCGAGTGTTAAATGTACAACATCACAAGTCATTCTCCAAGCCAATCTTGTGCAGCTGTAATTGGGCCTCATGTGTTGAGGTAGAGAAACTGAGTTGGACTCAATATCTTGGAATAGATTCTTAGGTTGGACCCAAGGATGACTAAGCCTTCAGTTATAAAGGTTATTCCTCATGTGTTGAGGTGAATGCTTTCATTTATCAAAGTGATTATGTTGTAAGGTCTTGTTGTACAAGGCTCCGGACTTGTGTGTATATCAAGTCATGATTCTCATATGTAGGTAGTGGACCTCCAATTATAGAGGTAATTGATTCTCATGTGAGCCTCCAATCATAGTAGGTATCCATGGGGTGGGCCTCTAGTTGTAGAGGTGAAATGCTTTGCATGTTGAAGCATAAATGTTATGTGATGTATTACTAACCATGGTCATTGATTGCTATTAAGTCTCCTTTAGAGATTCGCTACATCTAGAGTGAATTACTTAAGCATATAACTATATGGTCTGAGAGTAATATAATATGATCATAGCATGTTACAATTCTTCTGAGTATAATGTGATATGATAGAAAATTAAAGTTAACACATATAGACCATGCAGTTAAAGATAAAGAGATAAACATAGAGATTAAAAGAGAATTTGAATTGCCTATGAAAGGACTAAAGTGAACTCAAAATTGAAAGCTTCAATTAAAGCTACAATATGTGCTTCAGTTAATTAAAAGAACTCATAGTGATCATTCCAAAGTAAATCAATCCGCATGATTTAGTGAATAATAGTTAACTAAGTGTTAAGAAAGATGGACTAGTTAACTAAAGTGTTTATACTTTAGTTAAATTAAAAGACAACACTTAAGTTAATCAAAAGACAACACTTGAGTTAAAGCACAATGACACTTATGTTAGCATGTTAACTAAGTGATCAAACATTTAGTTAGAGGTTTTCTTCAGTACGAAGTCAGTTAAGCATCAGTTAATGTCAAAGATGAAAGGCATGGCGCATATGTTGTGCATGATGAAGATTTCAATGTAAGGAATTATTATTTCATGAAGGCAATTCGCAGTTATAGTGCATGTAGTGCATAATTCTCATGCATCCATTCGCTATTGTATGCATGGCAGTGATTATTAATGCGTTGGGCACGTGGCAAGTTCATACAGTTGATTATTATTCTCTATTGCTCAGTGTTCTCTGTTATCTAGCACCCCGGGTACGAAAGACTATGTTATTGTGTAAAATCCATTCTCTTCGATCTATCATAATTATACTATGAAAAATTGTTGGGTTTTTCATCCTTATTATTTTGAGGGTTTTTCCAGGGTACATCTTGTGTTGTGGATGAATGATTTATGTGATTGAATGTTCTCTTGATTCCATTGTTCAGCAATTCTGCAATTAAAGTTTTAAAGTTCAAAGATCTTCATATTTGCTCAAAAACTAACAGCTTACTCTAGGCCTATAAGTATGACAAAGGTTGGTGACTGGTGTGGATTATGATCTACTTGCCCATTTGATGATGCTTCCACTTCTTAACAACTTCCACCAAGGCATAGAGACTCTTGTCATATGTGGAGTAGTGCAAGGCTTCTCCATGAAACAACTCAAACGTAACATACTAGCTTACCTCCTTGCATAAGGATTGCTCCAATTGCATACCCACTTGTGTTTTCCTCCACTTTAAAGGGATTCTACAAATTGGGCAATGTTAGGATTGGTGCTTAACTAATCTTACATTTTAGTTATTTAGAATCCTTGATGATTCTTTTACCATTGATTGTATAGCGTAAAGTGGTGCAGCCACAATTGAAAATGATGCTATGAACTTCCAAATGTACAGGGATGCTCCCACAAAGCTCCTCTGGTAACATTAGTACGAGTTGGTCATTTGATGATGACCTCCATCTTTGCAAATAAATCTCGAATTCTCCTCCATCAATTATATACCCCAAGTACACTATGGATTATTGAGCAAACTCACATTTTTTAAAGTTTGCACGCAATTGATGTTTCCTGGATGTCATTAAACCATGCATGAAATGCCAGATATGCTCATCCTAGGTAGAGCTAGAAATTAAAATATCGTCAACATACACTACTACAAAAGAATCTAGGTAGGAACACAGTGCATCATTCATCAAAGGCATAAATGTGCATTACATAAACAAAAAGGCATACCAACCACGCATATAGACCTTGCCTTGTCTCCAAGGCAGGGACACAATGCATCATTCATTAAAGGCATCAATGTAGTTGATGCATTACATAAACAAAAAGGCATACCAATCATGCATATAGACCTTTCCTCATCTCCAAGGAGGTCTCCAAAGGGACTTCTTCTTTGAGACCTTGCCTTATCTCGAATATGATGTTCCAAGTGTCTTATGACTCACACCTAAAGGTATCTCAATATAAGACCCAATTTGGTGAAGTATTTTACATGCTCTTGTTGGCCCAACAAGTCATAGATCTTAGATAATGGGTACTACTTCTTGAGAGTAATCTTGCTAAGAGCATGGTAGTCGATACACACTCTCTAAGTACCATCCTTCCGAGGTACTATGATGATGGGTGAAGTACTATGTCATATGACTCCCTACTCCAATAATCTCTACAATTGCTTCTTCACTTTGTTTACTTCTAGTATGCAGTGCACATACAGCCCTGTATTTGACAATAGAGAGTTGGGAAACAACTGTATTTTCCCAATCCACTACCCCTGTAGGTTGTAACCCTTTAGGCTCTTAGAACACTTCTATATAACTTTATCAAAGCTTCTCCAAACAATATTGCATCGCTTTAGAGATCCCTTGACTTCTAACTCATCCATCTCCCTGTTGATTCTCCAAGTCCCATCCTTCCTAGGTACTATGATGATGGGTGGCCCACAAGATGAGGTACTATGTCAAATGACTTCTTACTCCAATAATCTCTACAATTGCTTCTTCACTTTATTTACGTCTAGTATGCACTGCTTGTACAGCTCTGTATTCGACAAGAGAGAGTTAGGCAACAATTGTAATTCCTATTCCACTGCCCTCATATGTGGCAACCCTTTAGGCTCTTGGAACACTTCTATATAAGCCCATCGAAGCTTCTCCAAATGGCATTCCTCTTTTGTGCATCCTTCGAGAGATCCCTTCACTTCAACTAATCAATATCCGTATTGATTTTGTCTCAAGAAGAGTAATTCAAACTTCCTACTTAAGCACACACAGGTGTGACTCATTGGCGATTCGGTTGATATAAAGTCACATGTTGTAAATAGAGGTTGTGAGTTCAAATCACGCTCAGGCTTACCCATGTCCCATGCTTACAGGCGGTTGTGGGGCACCTAGGGGTTATAGCGGTAGCAAAAGGGAATCAACCCCGTGTAACGTGAGTACATTCATCGTCCCACTTGTTGATACACCTAGTATAAAAAAAATCAAACTTCCTACTTGAGCTAATCGCCTTATTTGCTTGGTTAGCCCTACATTGCGGGGAAGCACCCTCCCCCGTCCCTACCCCGCTCTGGAAGCTCGCTCCAAGCTAGTTCCATGCAAAAGCGACCAAGAAGTGCACTTCCTTGTTTGCTCCCAATCCGAATCGTTTTGTGAAGTGTGCTTTGGTTTAAGAATGAAAGCTCCCGACCTCTATCCAAGAGCGATGAAGGAGCGATCACTCCCTCATCGCTCCCAAACGCTTTTAAAGCACTCCTCAATCGCTCCCTGTCGCTCCTGCTGAAGCCCGCGAAAAAGGTAAAGGAGGAAAGGGGATGGGGTCCACGGTTGGACTTTTGGAAAGGAAGGCGGACTCAAGGAGGGTTCTGGGGATAAAGCCCTCTTCTCCACACTCATTCTCACTTTGCTTGAGGAGAAGAGGAGAAGGTTGCCATCAAGCTTGGGTTCTTCTTGGAGATTGAAGAAGGTTGTCACTACCATTGGAGGACCAAAGAGGTAGGCTCTAAACCCTTTCTTGTTGATTTGCTTTGTGTTTGAACTTTGAACTTTGATCTATATGTTGAATGCTTGGAATCTAGATTCTAGAATGTAGAATTTCTTCACCTACTCTTTCCCATGTTAAAGTTAGTGCAGCTACTAGACCCATTCTCAGAGAATGGTTTCCTAGTCAGTTGACTAGGACTGAGTAAGACCCTAGAAGTTACCCTAGGGCCCCCAGTAGTCTCCTGGGGTTCTTGGTCTAGGACCAAGCAGGTTGATGCCATGGCAAAGCCCCTAGCATGTGGCTAGGGCCCCTATATGCCTCTAGGGTATTTTGTCTGGGACCAAGGATGTGATGTCCAAGTAGAGCCTGCAGGTGGAGGCAGAGATATATTCTGGTATAGGACCAGGGACATGATGTCCAAGTAGGAACTGCAGGTAGTTGATCAATTTTCAGTGAGACTAAAACTCAGCTTAGTACTGAGAACCATTCTGCGAGAGAATGGAGGACCCGGTTAGGGTCCAAGGATTGATCAACTTGATTCAGTGTGAGACTGAAACTCAACCTAAGGTTGAAAGCCATTCATTAAGAATGGAATATAATGATGTCCCCTTTCCTAATCGGTTATTGCAAGGTTCATTCTCAAGGGACTGGCCACCCCTTGACGATGTCCCTAGTACCTAACCTTTAGTAGCAGTGTCAAGGACAAAAGGATTGTACCATCCGTGTGGATCTTCTCCCTTATACAGTGATGACAAAATATATATAAAACTATGTACCTTTAGAGAGAGAAAAGTATTTGGTCTTATTGTACCATCTGTGTGGATCTTCTCCCTTATACAGTGATGACAAAATATATATAAAACTATGTACCTTTAGAGAGAGAAAAGTATTTGGTCTTATTGGTCCTATTTGATTGATTGTCCACCTTTACGGTTCACCTTGATCTTGTGGTTGTTGACTCTTGGTCCTATTCTAACTTGGTCCAAGCACTCTCACTCGTGTGCTCATTTGACTACGATGATTCCTACTTTATGAAGTGTATTTACCTAATGGTTTATTAAAGACTATTAGACCATGTATTATTATGGTTACCTTATGTTTTGTTAAAGGACCTTTAACCCACTAATAGTTTTGGACTACTTACCTTATGTTGAACCTTTGGACTTTCACTTTATTTTAAATTCATTAAAAAATTATTTAATAATCTTATTTATAAAATCTTATGATTTTATTAATAGATTTTTGGACCATTTAGTTTTATGTTTATTACCTTTTTTACATAAAACAAGTTTATGTTACTTTTGTTCCATTTACTTATTTCATGGTTTTATTATATTTGAACTTGTTGTTATTTCACTTTATGGCTTTATTTTATTTTTTTTATTGGATCATCTTATTTTTATTTCTTTGGACCACTCTTATTACCTTTGCACCTTTGACTTGATTTTTAAGATGACCTTATAAAAAGGTTATACTATTCCTTATCAAAACAAGACTTATGGATCTACCTTCACGTGATTTATTTTTCCTGTCAGCTGCCTGGGATCTGCTGTCTGCGTGATTTGTTTTTCCTGCTGGCTGCCTGCGATCTGCGGTCTGCGTGATTTATTTTTCCTCACAACTCTCTCTGCCAACTGACTGCGATCTGTTGTCTGCGTGATTTATTTGGCTCACGGCTTTCTCCACAGGCTTGATTTTGACTGCTGCCTGGCACACGGTTTTCTCCACGCTGCCTGGCTCACGGTTTTCTCCACGGGCTTGTTTTTTACTGCTGCCTGGCTCACGGTTTTCTCCACGGGCTTGTTTTTACTGCTGCCTGGCTCACGGTTTTCTCCACGGGCTTGTTTTTTACTGCTGCCTGGCTCACGGTTTTCTCCACGAGCTTGTTTTTTACTACTGCCTGGCTCACGGTTTTCTCCACGCTGCCTGTCTCACAGTTTTCTCAACGGGCTTGATTTTGACTGCTGCCTGGCTCACAGCTTTCTCCACAGGCTTGATTTTTTATTGTTGTTCCCTCACGGCCTGGCTCACGGTTTTCTCCACGAGCTTGATTTTTTATTGTTGTTCCTTCATGGCCTGGCTCACGGTTTTCTCCACAGGCTTGGATTTTTTTATTGTTGGCTTGTCTTCTTGGGATCACTCTGCCTAGTCTTCACCAATCTGCCTGGATTACTCGGTCTAGGCTGCGACAGTCTGCAGATTTTACCTTTGTGTTATTCTGCATGGGATTTACTGCGATCTATTCTCTACATAGGCTGAGTCTATCTGTTTGATCCACCCTGACTGGTTTCGGGAATTTGTTCACCGTGAATCTATTGATAGAGTGCTTGACTGCACATCTTTCACTATGAGTGCATCTGTGTGATTCTCCTTGACTGCACTGCTAATTTGATTGAAGAAACTAAGGTCTGTTTACTCCCTCTCTCTCTCAAGGTACGTATATGGTTCAACCAGTTTGACTTGTCCTTTCAGTGACAAGATCAAACTCAGATCTAACTAAGTATAAGGCGGATCCAACAATGGTTAAGATTCTTTATCTTCTGTAGTTTACTTGAGATTTAGTTTACTGCACATGCTATTTATTATTTTTCTGTACATGACAGTTGATGAAACATTTCAATGATCAACTTTAACGCAATGACCAGCAGAGCGTTAAGTTAACGCAGTGACCAGCAAAGCGTTAAAGTTGAAAGAAATGAAACTTATGTTGTTACGTTTTATTACAGTTTGAATTTTATCTCAGTTCTTTATATGTTCATGCATTGAATTTTATTACTGGTACTAAAACTCATCTAACCTGAAAAATTTAACATCCCATGCTTCCTCCCTCGTTCTATTGCAGACAACAAGTTAAATCTCTAGTTCCAACAAACATGATGATGGGTATATGGTTTATTTTTTTGGTTCCATTTGTTATTTGATGATGGTGATTGGAAACCACAGGAGGAATGAGGAAGAGGATAAAGAAGTGGGTAGTGGCACATACCATGGAGAGGAGGAGGGAAACCGAAAGAAAACCATAGAGGACCCAACACCCTTATGGAAATATGTCACAAGGTAGGGAGGAGGAAGAGGGGGTGGAACCACCTAATTTGGTTGCCTCCATTGTAAAAAGGCTTGCATAGGTTCATATACCCGTGTGAGAAGACATCTATGTGGGAACATGCCATGTGATGAACAAAAAACTATAGGAGTTTGTATTTGCCCACATGTGGCATCAACACAAAGAGCCATTTATAAGAAGGAAGAATTTGACGCACAAAACAAATCAAAAGGATCATGGGATGACCAAGACCCCTCATGCTCACCAAGAGAACCATCCACCAAGGTCTTGGATTCTGTAATATCTGTATCCGGATATTCTCGAAAGCTATCTCAATTGAATAGTCCAATAGAAAATAGTTCCATGTTGAATAATTATATAAGAGTAAATATGAATATGAATGATGATTTTACAATTACATTGGTAGGGCTTTATATAAGCCTTATCATGCCTTTTCAAATGAAAGGGTACATCTCTTTCTATTTACTAATTAATTAATTTAATTAATCATTTCTTATTTACTAATTATTAATATTAATATTAATAATTAAAATTGATATTTAATATTTAAAACTGTTTATATATCTCATTATGTTATATATCTTTTATATAACATTGCCTTCCCCTTAAGAGGAGCTTTGTCCACAAAGCTTTATTGAAGACAAGGCTTACGTCTGATTTTTTTGTTGTAATGACATCTTCTTGTTCTTTGTGTTAGTAATTGCAACACACGACGATGTCGTTGGTCAAAATGATTTTTATAGTTTGGGTGTCGATAAGGAGTTTTTGTTGTTTGTTGTTTCTTTACTGGAGTGGCTTCTTGTTCCTTAACTTGAATTTGTTTGCCTAAGAGTCTAGAAGCTTCCTTTTGGATTTGCTCTAATTTGTTCTCTAATAGAGTGTTATTACTCTAAATCTTCTCAAACCTTTCTACTTGCGACTTTTTGTCCTCTTTTAACTCTTTGATTTGCTCTTCTAGTTCTTGATTAAGATTTCTCAAGTGATGATTTTCTTCTTGCTTCTCTATAATTTTTCCTTCGAAATCTTCGTTAACTTGTTCTGACTTCCGAATTCTTTTTAACTTCTTGATCTTTGTAACTAACGTCTTGTTATGATTCTTTAGTCTTACTTGTTAATGTATTATTGTTTTTTATAATCTCCAAATTGTCCACCCTTCTAATGTCGTCGTATTTCTGTAGGAGTTATTTTATCTGTTGCTGATGTCAACATATCTCGGATTCTTGACTTTCCAACTTCCTCTGGAATTTAGCAATTTTTTCATCCTTGTCGTTCAAGAGCACGTTCAAACGTGTCAGTTCTTATTTTGCCTTACTATCGTCAACTTCCTTCTTGATACCTTGGTTTTGTGATTTTTTATTGAGACACTTTAATTCCTCAATCTGCGCTAACAAATCTTCCATTTGTTTTTCTTGGTCCAAATATCTCTCGTCTTTAAACTCCTTTTGAAGATTTTGTAAGTCGTTGTAATCTTATATTTTCATTTTGACAACAAACTAATTCATCTTCTAATTTTTTTATCTGAGTATATGAACCATAAGTCATGGTTACGATTGGACTTATATTCTTATGAAAAGGTTAGATTCTCCTTGATTATGTTGCTTCATCGACAATTTGGTCTTCAACTTTTTCGACTGTTACATATTATATTATCTCATTATGTTATATATTTTTTATCTAACAGATTCTCGCCCATTCAGTCACGCAAGACAATATGATATTTCCTTGACCAAGGTGGTAGGGATGACATGGATGCAAAAGTGTTTTGGTTTCTCTATGCATGTGGCATACCATTCAATGTTCTTCGCTCACCCTATTGGCATGAAATGGTAGAGATCATCTGCACTGTCCCAATAGGATACAAGGGCCCTAAGTATGACAAAGCTAGAACTATGGGGCTTGACAAGGAAAAAGCCAAGAGCCAAACTGCTTTGGGGCAATTCACAAATGCTTGGAAAGATTATGGGGTATCAATTGTATCAGATGATTGGAGAAATGAAAAAGCAAGCCATTGATAAATATTCTTGGTGTGTATGCTACTGATGTAGTCTTCCTTTAAACCCGTGACTACTCAGATAAATTCAAGACTAGCATGAACATTGCAGAACTCCTACTCAAAACCATTGAAGCTATTGGTCCATACAATGTCATCCAAGTCACAACCGATAATGTTGCCAATTGTAAGACAACGAGAGCAATCATTGAAGATAAATACACCAACGCATTTTTGGTCCAGGTGTTTGGTTCACACGTTGAACCTTTTGATGCGTGACATTATTAAGTTGAAGGAGAATGATTACAAATGGATTGGTGAATTGTACATAAAGGGCAAACAGATGATAAGATTTATTACCAACCATAGCAATGCCCACGACATTTTCCGCGGTCACTCAAAGTTGGAACTATTCAAGATAGCAAATACTAGATTTGCTAGTTATTACCTCAACTTCAGGCGCCTTTTGAAGGTAAGAGAGGCATTGGCTAGCATGGTATCAAGTGAATCATGGCAAGGTCTTAAAAGATAGGGCTACATCCACATCTAACAAGCATGATTTTCAGGATGTGGAGGACTCTGTTCTTGATGGTCAATTTTGGGCAAGTGTCAAATATGTTGTGCAGTTCATAAATCCCCTTTATTACATGACTCGGTTTGCAAATACAAATAAGCTGGTGATTGGGGAGGTGTATGAAAAGATGGATAGCATGTTGGGCCAAATTAAAGATATTGTTGAACCGAAAGATCCCATCCTGTATGACCATATTCACAAACCAGTGGTCAAAAGTGGGGAACATCTCAACATTCCACTGCATGCCTTAGCATATGTATTAACACCAAAATATTATTTTCCATCTTGGTTGGTCAAACCAACACCTGGGGGTGGGGTTAGGAGAAAGCCCCACACAAATCCAGAGGTACAGGTTGGGTACATGGCTGCTCCAGACAAACTAGTCCCTTATGAAGAGGAATGTATAGTGAATTAAGCAAATACCTCAGTGAAATTGGTTCGTTCGATACTTTACATGCAATCAAAGATCGAGATAGGACGCCTCCTATCGAATGGTGGACCATGTATGGCTTAACATGCCCACACTTGTATAAATTGGTAATCATAGTGCTTTCGAAGGTGGCTAACAATTCCTCTGCAAAAAAGAAAACGATTAAATTAAAACCAGGTAGAAAGTTTGGTTTATGTACATTACAACTTGAGGTTGTTGACTCATTACTATGAGCGGGCCAAAACTAATAGATCATATGTCACCTGGGACAACAATTCGGAGGAGCATAACTTGGAGGATGGAGCCTTAGCTTTAGAGCGCTTGGAGAAAGAGCATTTGGGCAATGAGGATGACCATGTAGCAACAACAACAGTCATGCCACTGCCATCTTCTAGCCTGTTTCTAGATGCACCATATTTGCCTAGACGTTCACGACCTCCATCTACATTAGTGAGTGGGGGTCGTGCAGGTCTTGGACGTGGTTCACGTCGCACGAGCATTGGGGGCTACTGGGGATGATAATCCCACTCCCATTGTTCATAGACCACAAGAAAAGAAATTAGAAATTTCTTGTGGCAAGAGGAAACATCCATAAAATCTACTTTTCTTGTCTTTTCTTGTTTATAGTACTTTCAAGTTTTTACACTATTGACTCTTTTATATTTATTATGGTATATTTTGTAAATATTACATGGCAACTCAAGTTTGAAGTTTGAAGTTGAACCTACTTTTAAAGTTCAGTATTTGCAACTTTGCATTATTGAGTCCTTGACTGCATAAAAGGATATTATAACTCTTTGGTAATGAATATGATGCTTCGTGAATTGTTTCAATTTTCATTTCTTGGTTGATGTTCTCTATTAAAGACTATAGTTTGGTTACAAGTACAACTTTACTGATGACAAAATGCTATATATTAAAAATTTGACGCTTTAAAGTTGATGTTATAGATACCGGACCTATGGTTGACGAATTCACTATTAGATGATTGATGATTGATGATACTGGACCTATGGTTTATTTCATGCTTTTATGCTTTCCATAACTAATACAACATTCTACATGCATTTGTTGACATATATGCATCAAAATATATAAAATATATATATATATATATATATAAAACGCTCTCGAAATGCTCCCAAACCGAAATCTTCTGAAAATTTCACTTTTCGCTCCCGCTCCCACTCCCAAGTAACTTTGGGTTGGCCCTAGTGTTTTAAAAACCAGTCTAACCGGTTTCGGAACTAGCTGGTTCACCGATTTGGTACCAAACCGGTCCGGTTTGGTCCAAACCGGTCTGACCGGTCGGTTACGGCAATTTACCATTTTTTCTTTTTTTTTCTTTTTTTTTAACTTTTGTTTTTTATTTTATTTTTTCTTTTAGCTAACCTAAGGCTAATCCCTAACCTAAACTAATACCCACCCAACCCAACCCAACCCAACTACAAATAACAACTACAAGACACTGACTCACTACCATTGTTAATTTTGTTTGATGTTTGGAGTCTGGAGTGGAGTTGCTACAGCAGCAGCCTAAGTGGACAGAGGAGTCGTGGACAATGCTCACTGCTAAGTGGACAGTGGACAGTGTTGAGTGGAGTCTGGACAGTAGACAGTGCTAAGAGTTTTTAGTGCTGAGTGGACAGTGTTGGGTGGACAGTTTATCAGAGGTACAAGTGTCAAGAAGTGGACAGTGCTACTCTTCAAGAATCAATACCAGAGGTAAGTAACAAGTTTATTAAAGTTTATGTTTTATAAAAAAATTAAAATTTGTATTTATGTCAGTTTACCAAAAATTTGTATTTGTATTAAATATTAAACAGAGATCTCTTTTGCAAAAAAATTATAATTTTAAACAATAATTTTATAATTTGGTAATTTTACAATTTATTATTTTACCAATTGGTAAAAGAGATCCCTCGGTACTTGTAAGTTAATTTTATAATTTTATAATTTGGTAATGCTTACAGGGGATCATTTATATTTTTATAATTTTGCTCGTTGTTGTTTCAACTTTCAGCGTATCAGAAATGGCCCCAAAAGCAAAAGATTTTGCATGGGCCCATGCAGATGTTGTTGACGGGGTGATGTATTGCAAGTATTGCAAGAAGTTGATTAAGGGTGGTGGAATTTACAGGCTTAAACAACACTTGGCTGCCATCAAAGGCCAAGTGAAGACATGTGAAGCTCCACTAGATGTTATTGGACAAATTAGAGCTGATGTGCAAGAACATTTTAAGAAGTTCGAAGAGAGTAAGGCTAGGCAAAGAGAGATAGAGGAAGAAGTAGGAAAGAAGAGGAGGCTTGCTGAAATGATGGGTGGGACCTATGCTCCTGGTTCAATTGAAGGCTCTTCATCTATCCCTTCTACCGATCTTAGGGATCATTTTCAGTATGTTGCACCCTCCGACACTACACAAGAGAAGGGTAAATCAAAAAAGAAGGGTGGCATTCAAAGCTATTTTACATCCTCTGCTAGTGCCAATGCTTCTCAGTTGCCTCCAACACAAGTTCAACCCACCTTAGATGACCATTAGACGAAGAAATACAAAGAAGTTGCCTATGAGTACATAGTTAGATGGTGGTATGATGTTGATCTCCCCTTCAATGCTGCCCGCTCTTCTTATTAGCAACCTATGTAGGATGTTGTTATAGTTGTTGGTAAGGGCTTCAAAGGCCCTAGTATGCATGACTTGAGGGGATCTCTTTTGCAAAAAGAGATAATGTCCATAGATGAATACCTGAAGGATTTCAAACAGTCATGGGTCAGAACAGGATGCACTATCATGTCAAATGGATGGACCGATCAGAGGGGTCGTACTCTCATAAACTTTCTTGTCTCTTGCCCACGAGGAACCATGTTTTTGAAATCATGGGATGCATCTGATCAGGTGAAAGATGCAAATCTATTATTTGGTCTTTTGGATGAGGTTGTTGAGGAGGTGGGGGCAGGTAATGTTGTACAAATTATCACAGATAATGCCTCTAACTATGTTCTTGTTGGTAAGATGTTAGAGGAAAAACATAAAACCATATTCTGGACTCCATGTGCGGCAAATTGCATAGACCTCATGCTTGAGGACATATGCAAACAGGGTTAGATCAAGGACACTATAAAGCATGCCAAAAGCATCACCAAATACATCTACAACCACGGTTGGGTATTGAACTTGATGAGGAGACACACACAAGGCAGGGAGCTTGTTGGGCCTGCAGTTACTAGATTTGCAACTCACTTCCTCACGTTGCAATCTCTCCTTTCCCAAGCACAGAACTTGGAGAAAATGTTTTTAAGTGATGAATGGAATTCATCTCAATGGGCCCACAAACAAGATGGAAAAGACACCAAGAAAAGAATTAAAAGCTCTTCATTTTGGAAAAAAGCAGCAGAGGTTGTGGCAATTACTAAGCCACTTGTTAAGGTGTTGCAGTTGGTTAATGGGGAAAATCTGGCCATGGGCTACATTTATGAAGCTATGGATCAAGCAAAGGAGCAGATAAAGGCAGCATACAAATATAGAGTGGCCACGTATGGGCCTATTTGGGAGATCATTGATAGGAGATGGAACAATCAACTCCATCACCCTATACATGTAGCTGGGTATTTTCTTAACCCAAGGTATCAGTATAGAGAGCATATTGATCCAAATCCAACTAGGGAGGTAGCAGATGGACTGTGTTCTTGCCTTGAGCGCATGGTCCCAAATGAGGCGGACCAATTGGATATACATCGACAGATCAACTCTTTCACCGCCGCCACAGGTACCTTTGGCAATAATGTGGCTAAGATTTCAAAAGGATGACCAACGAAGTAAACATTTCCACTGTTTGATTAACTTTTGTTTTTAAAGTTTAAACTGCAATTCTTAGCCAAATTTACAATCGAATTTGTTGAATTAAGTTATTAACTACCTTGACTCTTCACATTTTGCAGCACAAGGGTGGAAGGCATTTGGTAACCATACTAAACTATTGCAAAGGTTTGCAATTCAGGTCCTGAGTCAAACCTACAGCTCTTCTAGGTGTGACCGCAATTGGTCTTTGTTTGAGCGGATTCACACAAAGAAGAGAAACCGTTTAGAGCAGAAACGATTAAACGATCTAGTCTTCGTGTAGTACAACCTCCAACTCAGGCACTACAAAAGACCTGATACGGATCCCATTGTGTTGGATGATATAGATCCAACCTCAGATTGGGTAGTGGAGACCCAACCGCCAGAGTTTGGTGATGACATAGATGTTGAGCTAGAGGACTTGCAGGATGTTATGTTGGATGCAAATCCTTTATTATCGATGCCATCAGTTCATACAGGTGTAGATGCTGAGAGAGCAATGCCAGGCATGGCGGGCACTAGCCGATCAGGACCTTGTACTCGACATTCAGCCAGTACTACTACTTCATTAGAAGATGACTTTGATCCTGAGGAGCCCGAGACTAGGCCAGATCATGATGCCTTTGCTAGTCCTTCTAGTTCTTCTTCTAGTTCTAGTTCTAGCAGTGGTGCTGAGTTTGATGAGCTCTTATGTAGTTGATTATGTAGCATGTTTTTTGCACTCTCCAGGCCATATAGCCTTTACTATATAGGGCCTAGCCACCTAGGCCTCATGAATTGTGTATTTTGTTCTAGTATCCTAGATATGTTACATGTATTATCATTTATGTATTGCATAGAGTACAGTCACAGACTCCAGATTACAGTACACTTTGTGCCATTTTGATATATTTACTCTTATATGGTATACACATGAGCAGATTTTGGTTATTTTGTCTTCAATGCCTTGGAATCATGGATTATAATCTTGAAAATGTTGTTTTTCTTTAAAATTTAAATATTTTATGTATTTTTTAGCAAACCGATTCATTAAATTCAAATCGGTCGATTTATGACCGATTCATTACCGAATTTGATTCCGAGTTGACCCTCGACCGATTCCGAGTCCGATTCTGATTTTTAAAACCAGACTTGAAAAAATTGCCGAGAAATCGACCAAAATCGGAAAAATCGATATTCTTTCCTCGGGCCGATTTTTCGGCTGAGAAAAATTGCGATTTTTTTAAAAAATTTGAAATCGCGATTTTTACTTAGAAAGCGTGCTTTTTTCCAAAAAATCGCGAGTCGACCTAAAAAAGCGCCCAACAAGCAAACCCGCGGCTTAGAAAAGGGAAAACTTGGTTTTTTTTTTCTCATTTGGCAAATGAGCTTGTTGGAAGTGGAGGAGAAGGGCTTGAGGAGACCACCAACACCTTTGGAGGCTTTCAAACACCATTTAGCATCTCAACCAAGGATTTTTGTGGAGCAAGTGTTGAAGGTATGTGCATTTTCTCCATTGTTTTTCTATCTTTTGCCATGGACTGTTTGAAAGATTTTTTGCATATTTGTTTTACTATTTTGTTGCCTATTTCTTGTCTATTTATTTGCTATTTGTTTTTACTATTTTGCCATTGATTTCCATGCCCCAAAAAATGAAAAACAGTCCCAATGTAAATGGGGGTTTTAAAAAATTAAAATGGAAAATAGCATGCTTGTTTTTTTACTTCTTAGCCACCCTCTTCTTCTTATCTTTCATGGCTTAAAATCTAAATTTAGAGGTATGGTTTTTTAAGCTAGAATGTTGCTATTATTTTCCAATGGAGTTTAATGTAAATTTTTTTTTTTTGTGCCCTATGGTTGCATTTGAGTTGAAGGCTTGAAGCATTCCAAATTTCCAATTGCAAAAATGCCAAAGACATTGGACCCATTTTGGCAGTATGGTGAGCCCGAGGATGGCAACAATAGGCAGAATTTGAGTTGCAAATTATGTGGGCGTCACATGACGGGAGGGGTTAACAGGTTGAAATACCACTTAGCCAAACTACCTGGCCATGATTTTAGCCCTTGTACTTCAGTGACCCCAGAAATCATGAGAGCTGCCCATGATGCCATCCATGAAAAAATGAGAAAGAAGGATGAGATCGCTGCAAACAAAGCTGAGCTTGCAACTTTTGGCCACGCAAGAAGTTTAGGTGCATCTATATCTACCACTATCGGTGAGGGTAGTGGGAGGGGCTCCACAGCTTCACCTCATGGGAGGGGGCGGCACACATCCCATTATGTTGGACCAGGCTCACAACCTTCTATCAAGTCAATTGTAAAGAAATCAGAAAAGCTAGAAGCGGACAGGGTAATGGGAAGGTGTCTTTACTGGAGTCACATACCTCTTAGCATTGTTAAAAACAATCCATTTTGGCAGCTGATGTGTGATGCCATTGCAGTAGTTGGGCCAGGTTATAAAAGTGCCACCTTTGAGGAGTTGCGGGGCCCAATCCTTCAAGCAGAAAAGATGGACATCGGTGATAGGTTGGCAGAGTTCAAGCAGTCATGGGAGAGCACTAGATGCACAGTCATGTCAGATGGGTGGACAGATGGTAAGGGTGGAAGCCTTATCAACTTCTTGGTACATTGTCCTAGAGGTACCATGTTTGTGAAATCAGTTGATGCATCGGCACATGTAAAAGATGCGGCACTTTTATGTGAGTTGATGGATGGGTTCATACAAGATATTGGGGTGCACAATGTTGTGCAAGTTATTTCAGATAATGCAGCTAATTATGTGGCTGCTGGAAGGATGCTTATGGATAGGTATCCCTCTTTGTTTTGGACTCCATGCGTTGCTCATTGCATTGATTTGATGTTGGAGGATATGGGGAAAATTCCCTTTATCAAAGTGGTGATTGATCAAGCTAGGGCCATCCCTAAGTTCATTTACAACCATGGTTTTGTTCTTAGTCTCATAAGGAGGCACACCAAAAACAAGGAGTTGAAGCGTCCTGCAATCACGCGTTTTGCCACCACATTTATTACTCTTCAGTCTTTGCTTCAATGTCAGTTTGAG
>LPNX010558903.1:402272-465765 GCA_001517045.1 Pseudotsuga menziesii
AGGGTCTTCTACTGCTACTTCTAGTGCTACGGGCAGGCCGAACAAGAGACCCATGATATTTTCCCGTAAAAGGGGAAGAGGGCATTGATATTAGATAGCTAGATGCTAGTTTTCCTCAGATACATTTATATATGTTATGTCATTTTGTATTGTTTAAACTTTATACACTTTTGACTCTTGAGTCCTTGATTGGACAACTATGATGTTTCAAACTTTCAGTATCAACTTTGATGTATCGTTTTATATTTGGCATGACTACATCATGATGATATATATCAGTGCTTTCTTCATATTTATGTTCCAATATGTTTTTTTGATGTTATTATTGCTTTATATGTTTAAAATTCTAAAAAAAATGCATGTATTTTCTATTTTTTAATGTTTGCCGACTTTTGCCGATTTCTCCCGATTTTTTCGCCGATGTTACCGAGAAGTTGTAATCAAGACCCTCGCCGATTTTTTGCCGAGGCCGAGTTTTTCAACATTGTAAATTAAAACTATGGTTGGCCCCTACCAAAGAATCTTGGTTTTACTTTGACCTTTGTGCATGATGTTGATGAAAGAGTTGTCATCCTTGAACAAGCAGAACCGGTTTGCTCTCCTCATGAATGTTAAGTTTTGGCATTAGCATGATACTTTTAAAAATTGCAGACAAACATAAACAAATGATAAGTGCAGTAAACAACATTCATCACATCAACACAATGGACACAAGAATTTTTCACTGGGGAAACCTTTAAAGGACAAAAACCCCAAAAGCATTAGTAATTCATCTCGTAAATGAGATGACTGAAATTCTTCAAAAAGTTCCACAAACCCCAATAGGGTTAAACCACAATATCAGAAGATCAATTTTTCCAATTACTTAAAAATGCCCAATTACGGATTTTTCCAAATTAGGGCTTGAGGCCCTAATTTGCCTTTTCTTCCCAACAAATTTGGGCTGCCTAGAAAACCTGTCAACCACCCAGATCTGCTCACTGTACCTGTCAGTCTGCCTGGAGTACCACTGCCCTGCCCGATCTGCCTGACTGTGTATCCCACGCTGCACGTTGCCCGTTTTTTTCTGCCCAGCTGCACTGTGGCAGCTCTGCTGCTGCCCAGAGGGCAAGCAACCCTATCCCGTGGCCTTACAAGCTGGCCCAAGAGCCTATGTAGGCACGAGGAGAGAAGATGATGCCTAGAGATGGAAGGGAAGCGGCCCGAGAAGAGAAGATACTGCTCGGAGATGATGGAGCATTTTGATAGAAACCCTTAAGACAAAAAAATGATAAAAACCCTAGTTTAGGGTTTGCCTTCAAGTGGATGATGATGCCCTAGCTAGACTCATCCATGCTAGGGCACAATCATAAAACTTTCTTCTTCAAACCTGTGAGATCTTCTTGAAGAGCAGCAGTACCTATGAGAGCAAGTGTGTGTGTAATAATGAATTGGATTGATCTTCTTTTATATCCTTTGAGTCACCTGTAAGTGGGACAAAATTAGAAATCTCAAAATAATAATATTTTATTCTTTTCTAATTTTGACTTTTGCCTTTAGTGGTGATAAAGGTCCTTTTGCACTTTCACTTTTACACCTTAGTGGTACTAAGGGTCTTCATGTAATTTTGACTTTTGCTTTAGTCTTCTTTAAGTGCCCCTGTGGTCAACGTGATCTTTTATTTCCATTCAAAGTGTACATCATCATAAACTGAGAGAATTACTAATGCTTTTATCTCACACTCTGTGTGACACCAAGATCAGGTACTAGGGTGTCTTAACCAAGGGTAGCTAAGCCTTGGAGAAAATCGCAAAGCCCAATGATCAAGGGTCAAAGTGTCACACATGCCTAGACCCAATCTAGGGCTTATAGTGCCTTCCCGGTAACAGACCAGGTGCCTCAGCCATAGGCTGCATAATTTGACACTAGGTCAAATACTTGGTAACAAACCAAGCACCTCCATTCTCCAAGAGAATGGCCCTCAACCTCGGGCCGAGTCCTTGTAACTAACCAAGTGCCTCCATTCAAAAGAATGGCTACTCAAAACTAAGCTGAGTCTACCAATACTAGACTGGTCCACATCGCGGTCCCGGACGAGATGTCTACCATTCAACAGAATGGTCACTCAACACAAGGTTGAGTCCCCCCCAGGGCAGAGCTGGGCCCATATCATGGCTAAGGACCAGATATCATCATTCAACATAATGATCACTCAACACTAGGTTGAGTCCACACCGTGGTCCCGAACCAGGTGTCCCCATTCTCCTAAGAGAATGGCTCTCAATGCGGATCAGAAAAATCAACATTGAAGGTATCACTCCTCGTGTAAATATAGGAGCTTCCAAACACTAAAGCACACACATCAAGTGGCACAACATCCACCTCCAATTCATCAATGTAATTTACACTAATGGTAAATCTAATCTTGCATTGTTAGTAACTCTCAACTCTAAAGTGTTATTTACCCATCTTGGTGGGTATAGATGAGGATGGTCATGTTCCAATCCAAGCTTGCTCATAAGTCCTCTATGATGAGGTTGTTTTGTGAACCAGAGTTAAATAAAGCATCCACCTTTGTTTTCTTTAATTGTATCTTAATGTGGAAGAGTTTTGTCATCTCCTTCTCTTCACTATCATGAAGGTTGCACATGGTCACCTCCCTTTACATTGTGGTACAAACAATCTTTCATCTACATGAGTTACTCTCTACTCAATTCTTCCAGTCAATGTCTATCAATTTTTTCTTGGTCTACGCCTTATCACAGTTCCTTGGATTCAACTCAAGATGTAGCTTCTAGCGTTTATCTTTGGTGTGGCCATATATGTACAATGGTCAATGTGGTTGTTTAGATCCTTGCATTTATGAATTGTTGTGGCAATCTTCATTCCTTTTTTCCTTTATACTTCTTTCCCTTCGAGTAGACCTACCAGTCTATCTGCTTTGAACCACTTGGTTTTCCTTTCTTCTTGTCTATTACCAAGAATTGTACTTGCGCATGGGCTTCAACAATGGACTTAGACTTGAAGTGTATTACTTGCCTCCTTAAATCATTGTGAAACCAACCAAATACTTGATGACTACAACCAAGTTCTTAAGAGATACTTCCAATTGAATGGCCTGTTTTCTAAACTTAGTAGTATGCTCTTGTATACTTTGCCCTTATCTCTCTTGGTAGTAGTGCCAAAAAATTGTTTGGTCCTCTTCATACCCAACTAGATAAAACTCAAATTTAATGAGGTCTTTTAATACCTTAGAGTTAGTCAGTAGTGGATCACCCACTAGTCTAAGTGTCTTTGTATAGCTTTCCCAACAAATTTGGGCATGACCTTCAAATACCAATCAAGCAAATGCTAAATTTTGCTCTTCACTTTGTGGATGTTAATATAGACTTCCATTAGTTGCAACCAACGATTCAATTTAACAGCATTGACCTCACCTTCATAAGGCTTGATAACCACTTTGGCTTTCACTTTGAATAGACACTAGGAATATATGTAGTTGGAGATTGCCCTTTCTTTCTCTAACTCTTCTTTATCAATGGGTTCGTCATGGGAGCTAAATTTCTCATTAGAGCAACTTGCTCCTTGGTGGGTCCAAACATGCTCTCTAGATAAGCCATTAATATTGCCATACTTCTAGACACATTGGTGATGTGCACTTCTAGTTTTTCAAATCTTACCTTAAATTCATCTTCTAGTATATTTCCCTATTGATCCACCATGGTTAATGCTTGAAGTCGCTTCCTCACATTCCTTGTGTCAAACTCTAGATCCATAGGATGGAGTTTTGTTGATATGTTAGACCTCCTAAGTCTAATGAGCATACACTACAACAATTCCACAAAAACACCAAGGAAAACCATTGTGATCCAATATGATCTATAAATTGCATTGGATATTTTAGTAGGCAGTTCATAGCAATGGATCTTTAGTATTCTACTACAAATCTAATGGGACATTATTGTATCGTAATTACTTATGAACAAGATATAATATTAGACACATACTTCTCACATCACTAAAACTAAGCTAATAAAAAGAACAAATCCAAAATAGTAAAATCATACCACAAAACACCATGGAGACAAAACACCCTAGAGAAACTCATGAGAGAAAAACTCCATCCAAAAATAAGGATTGTGCCTCACCCTTTTTATTCTTATATTTACAATGCAAAATACAGAGAAAAATAATAACTCACTATGGAGCAAATGGACATTGTGGCTTGATATAGGCCACTACAAGGTCACCTTCTTTCTTTGCTTTGTTATTATCCCACTCATTTGCACTGCTCAACTATTGAACAAATAATTACTAAGGAATGAAGGCCTCCACTCTCTTGGCAACTAAGGTTTTAAGTCCAATGTTGCAATATCATTAAATTATAAACGACATATCACAATTCTCTCAACTTGGCTGAGTCGAGAGATTTTAGATTTTTTGGGAATTTTTTGCTCAATTTGAAGAGGGAAAACAAGGGATTGAGAACAAAGGGGTTATTCATCGTTCCATTTGCCCATAAAAGGCTAGAGGGAGGGGGTTGTTGATTTTACCTAAACCGAGATCCAATGTATTGTTCGAACAATTACTCAGCAAATAATTAACAGAAAATACACTAAGCTCTTAATAATTATGCAACAAAAATAAACAGGACATCACACACATTTGACACATAGATTAACCCTGGTAAACCCCAACTGGGGAAAAACCAGCAAACGCTGATTTTATTAACAATAAAATCTAGGGCTCCCATCCTAGGAAAATGGCCCACTGAAGAATTACAAAACAGTAAAAATCCTAGCCTATCAAACCCCAAGATCAGTCCTTCAATCTTGTTGATTGGCTGCAATCTCCCTTACTGCCCCTTTTCTCCTTTTCCTTTGATCCTGCCCCTGTACCTTCACACTCGGCTAAAAATCCTTCTCCAACCACTGAATGAGATCTCACTCACTTTGTGTAACTGTTGTGTGTGTCCTCCTCTCCTTTGGCTTCTTTTTATATCTTCTCAATGAACAAAACCCTAACCCTAGATCTCCAAAATGATCAATGGCTGAGATTAGATCTCAAGTCTCACTTAAGATCAACAGTTGTGGCTTAATATTAAGTTCAGTTTTTAGTCATTAGCCAACATTAAGTTAATAATGTGTTTTTCCTAACTAGCGAATGAGATGCAAAAGTCTCTTGCTCTCTGAAGCAAGCCCTTAGAGATGTCATCTGGATGACTCCCGCATGACTGACAACTGACCTATGTAGAAGTACATGTTCGAGCTACAATCATCAACAGAGGTTGCTTCAAATGTTTAAAAAAAATAAAAATAAAAATAAAAAATTATTTTTATATTTTTAAAGTTTTTCATATTTTACCAATGTTGTCGATAAGTATCTTTCTAGACTCTCAGCGATATGTTCAAAAACAAGATGTTTGCAACATCGGCTTTAACACCTCTTGATAACCATTAGGGTTAGGGTTGTCTCATTCCCCAACTTCCAATTAGTGTTACGGTTTTGGACCCTCTAGAATCTTATTCAAAGACCATACATGACTAGCTCTACATTTGTGAATAACATGAGCTTACATAGATTCCACTTGGCACTGCATTGGTGAAAGTATCAAATCGTCGACTTTCTCATATGGACTCTGATTGAGGTTCTACTTGGACCATTGGAAAGCTCTCTATGAGAATAATAATGTGGTGAAACACAATGTTGTTTTGACCAAGTGCTGACCCCTCAAGATCAGTCCAAAAAATGGCCCCTACAAGCCTATTTAACTCCAAAAAGGATGAAAAAATAGAGTGATCCATTTCAAATCACTTGGTAAATGAGGTAAAGGTTTCAATCAAGGCCCTGCCAACCAATTTGGAAAAAAGGATATAGATAACGTGTGACAAATCATTAATAATTGGTAGGTTGCATAAACATCAAGGCAAATGGAATTAATAGCAGGGCAAAACACAAAAATGTTATCACGTGGATTAATAATAAGAAACAAGCCAACATGATCAGATACCTAAATAGGACCTTACAACTCAGCTAAAAACCCTTAAATAAAGGGCATTACATCTTCGTTGTAGATTAGGTCCAAGCACAAGCATAAAAATATGAAAATTCTATCTTCACTTCTTGTAAATAAAGTTGTTAATTGTGACCAAGAAAGCCACTACATCAAAAGCTACCAATGTTTAAAGTTAAGGTAAAGTGAAACTTAATACCACCGGATTTAAGCTGAAATCAACTTTGGATATTATTATGGTAAACTGGGGAGTGGTTTGAGCTGATATCATGTATTACAAATGATTATTGTAGTGCAAGACCCATAAATGAGTAGATAACGATTGCTAAGAACAATTAACACCAACGCTCCATGAAAGGGGAAAAGTATCAGCCAGCTGCAAAAACCAAGGATTGGTTCTTGTTTTGTCATAAAAGTTGCAGAGTAGAAGAGAGTGGCATGACAGCGTTTTGCACAAAATTTACAATGCCAATTATGTATTTAAGCTATTGGCTCTGTTGATTTTTGCACCAGTGCCAGAGTTCCCAAGCAGTACTAAAGTAGCAGTACTAAAATAAGGGCCAATCCCCCACTAATTCATAAGTGAGGTAAATTGAAGTAAATTAACTTTTTGCAGCATATATGAAACAAAGCAAAATTAAATTCCTTAAAGTAGCTCTTAAGCCTCTTTGCGGAGCTGTTCAAAACTGCAATATTGAGTTTGAAGCATAGTCACAGGAATCGCGATTTTCCGATTTAAATTGGAATTGGCACTCAAACGATCCAATTCAGATATCTCCCAGTTTGACTCAGTCAACGCGAGTCAAACTCGCAAATGTTTCACTGACTCATGATTTAAACCTCTGATTTTTTGTACTGCGTGCCCAGCAAAAGTTTTTAAGCCCGATTTTGACTGTTTTTGGTCATTATTTTGCTTGCTGGAGGTATTTTCTACTTGCTAGTGAAGGAACAGTAACCAAATCATCCACAAAGAGGCTACCTGGGCAGGATTTAACTTAGTTTTTAAACTATTTATTATTTAGTATCTAGATCCTGACTTTTGTGTTTTAGACTTTTATCTGGATTCTGGACTCTTCTTATGGATGAGAATTGATATATTTTGGACATCTATCTGGACTCATCTTATGGATAATATCTTTTGGACATCTATTGATATCTTGCAGTATATGGACATGGCTCTTTTGATTATCAATGAAAAATGTTTTTTTTTAATTCAAAATATGTGTATATATTTATTTTTTTGTATTTGCCAATTTTTTCCCTATCTAATTCAAAACTTTGACCTTTTTGCTTTGCCAATTTATTGTCGATTCCAATTCTGGTAACTATGGTTTGGAGTCAAAAGAATGCCATGCAAAAGCAAAATACATCCCTTTAAATTTTATCTTGCTGTAGAATTCAGTTTGCAAAAAGGTGGCAGAGGTCACGGTGAGCATGCACAAGGTAGCATTTCATCAGCCTCCAGAAGGTTATACCTTTGCCATGTTCAGCAAGGGTGGCAGTCATATTAATTTGGGCTGATCTCCTCAAACAAGGGCCATGCCACTGCAATTTAGTAAGACAGTATTTCAAGAAGGCACCATCAAGACGACAATCACAAGGGGGCTCACAAAGCACCAATGTTTTAAAAGTCAGAAGCAGACTTTCAGTCGAGGGTTACACAAGACTCAGATCAGAATTGGCCAACGACTTGGTTTACAAAGTGACTTACTAAAAAATACATGAAATATATATATATATAGAGAGAGAGAGAGAGAGAGAGAGAGAGAGAGATGAATATGGAACAGGCCAGTCTGACCGGTTCCACACCAAACTATGTGGTTCAGTAAAGAACTGGTCACTGAACCAATTCAAGGGCCAGTCCATCGATTTTTAGGGTCAAACCAACGAACCAGCTGGTTCTGGTTCCAGTTCGGCCTGTTTTAAAAACACTGCAAAGCACAAAGGCAGCTCTGAGTGATCTCAGTAATGGATCAAATGATGGTGTGACATCATCAGCAACTTGCACCCAAAAGCCAAAATCCAGATTGGTAAGCAATTCTTTTAGTTTAGCGAAGCCTTATAATCACCAGTATTAGCTAGGAGAACGCCATCTATTTATTGGTGTCTGGAATCTTCACCAGGGTGCTCTAATGAAGTACAATTAGGAAGATTATAAGATTGTATTTTTATAGTTGTTAATAAAACAGCTTGGAATTCTGTGAAAGAAGAAAGCTAATCACTTTAAAGACATTTAGGTATTTGATCTTTGAAGCTCAGGAAGGCACTATAGAACCTCAGAAATTTCAAAAAGTGCCTTCTCATTTATTATTTCCAAAAGATGCCAATGGGGCATTGGTTCATTGGTGAGGTCAACAATGTTAAACTATCCACGAGGGTTCAATTATCGTTGTGGTATGAATCACACAGATGGCATGAGTTTCAAAGGAAAGGGACCAAGTGCAAAACCCAAACAATTTCGGCAGAACAGATACCCCTCCCGACTTGGAAATTAGCCAAAGGAAGTCTGCTCCCACACTATGTTCAAGGATGGTTAGAAAATTTATTAGATTGTACTGTTACGGTTGCTTAGTTCACAGGAGTCAGGACAACTTGCAATTCTAACAAACAAAGTCAACGTCCCTACATATTAAGGTGTTTGAAGGTCAGGAAGGAACTAGAAACGTCAGAAGCTCCAAATAGTTTCTCTCGTTTATTATTTTAAAAAGGTGATAATAGGACATTGATTCATTGGCAAAGTCAGCGTCGAGTTCAATCCACAAAGGTTCCATTCTCTTGTAGGCTTTCGCACCTTGTCCCACCCATATGGCATGAGTTGCAGGAAGATGAGGCCAGTTGCAATTCTCATTCAATTTTGAAGGACTAGGTACCCCTCAGACTCGGCATTCGAGGCAAGGGAAGCCTGCTCTTTGTGGTGAAGCCCCTGGGGGCAAATTTCTTAAATACCTCTCAGACTTCGCACTTCAGTCGAAGGAAGCCTGTTCGTTTCGGTGCAACCCCTGGGGAAAAGTTTCTTAAAATACTTCCAAATATGAACATATAATGCATATATATATAAAGCATTTCACGACAGACAATGCAAAACAAAACAGAAACCCCGTACAATTTTTAAGACATCAATACCAAATTCGATGATCCTGGGCCGTGGTCAATTCTGAGTTCCATGTTTTGAAATTTCTGGCATGTGGTTAAGGAAAGTTGCAGAAAATGATATATTCGGTAAGGAGGGATTGAACTTACATAAGGAATTTTGGATGCTTTATCATTCCAAACTGCTAGAAGTCCCACCAGACCAAAGAAACTCAAGCCTCCACAGAGCCATGCAAGGGCTTCGTACTTGAGGGCCAAAAATAAAACCAGACTTGACAAATCAGAATCACGAAATAAACTACAAAGCATACAGTGCAGTTCTAATTAAAATGAAGTATATACCTTTCCAATTTGGGGAGCTGCAATCCGATCCAAGGCAGGTTCTGGATACGCGCTCCCATCATCCCAAATGAGTTCATGTTGAATGTGAAGCTGAAACAAAGTCGTTTATTAACAACAAGACTCCATTGCCAATGACCAGAAAACCCAGTACAATTTTAGGGCAGAGTACTCACAGGCTTGTCCGGTGGAGGGGTAGTACCAACGGGCATGCCCATGCCCGATCTGAGACGCAGAGATCCAGAGACTGCTCGAGCCACCATGCCCCCCCTCAGCATCCCCATCATCCTTCCTGCCATTGTTTGCTCTTGCCGTCCACTTTATTTTCCTATCCTTGGCCTGTTCTGAGATGTATTGGCCTAGGTAAGCCCCTGATACAATGCTCTACAGGATGAGATGGATTTTATTGCCGGCTTCGGAAAAACAACAATTCAACCACCTTGGCCCTCGATGATGTTTTCTCCTCTTTGATTTTTGATGTATAGCTAAGGCTTTTGTACTTCATAGTTTGTGAGTGTTTGGTTTAATAAGTTATGAGTTGTAGAATGCAGATTTTGATGATGGTTGAAATGTTGAACTCCATCACTAAAACATTGAGATATTATGAAACTTGTACACAATTGACTTTACAAACTTGTACACAATTGAATTTAGAATAATGATGGGTTTGATAACTCTATAATACGATGCAGATTTGGTTTATTGTTAATAATAAACTAAATTGGTGTATGGAACCTCTTGTCTATGAAATAAGAGAACCTCTTGTTTATGAATCTCATGTCCTCTTTTACTTGGGTGGATTTCAGTCATGTCTATAGGGAACATAACAAGAGGGCATACATCTTATCCAAGGAAGGGTTGCACTTGGCTCCGGGCCATCTTTTACTTACTGAATCATTTGGAAATGAGATTATTGGGGTTGACTCATCACAGTTTTTTAGAATATGCTCATTCTATTACAGTTTTATCTCTCGGATTCATTGAGCTATTATCAGGTTTTGTTGAGCAAGCTACTACAGGATATACAAGAGTCACTCTCCTTGCTTGGATCAGATTTATGGGTTCTTGTTATTTTCTCTAGGGACATAGATGACTCATATTTTCAGCTCTCTTATGAGAGGGATATTATGTATCGATACCCAGGTGCTTTGGGTACCTCTGATTTTCTGCTTGTTCTGTTTTTGTTTATGATGTATGTATGCTTGGTACTGAGATTGTCACCTGCTTTCTTGCTGACCCTTGGGGTATTACAGTACTAACTAAAGATGTAAAAGGTTCTTTTGATTCAATTGAATACCAAGGAACTGCTTTTTTTTACTTAAAAAAAAAAAGAAATAAGAGACCCCTCCACACAACAATTTGACTACTAAAGCCTATAGAGTTGTACGCCCTTTGTGAATTTCAACATTTAACCTTTTTTCCAAGCATAAAAAGAAAAACATGACTCTTGTTATTTCATAGAAATCAAAGAGTACATATGATCACCTCAATAGTATCTCATAGATCCATAAAGTATATGTATCATCTCCCAAAAAACAAGTTCATTCAAAACATCTCCATGGTTCCCAAGGATAGTGTCTTTAAAAAAAATACTCAATAAGAAACAGTACAAGATACTACATATAGCTAAGTTTTTAGTTGTTCAGTACCAACATAAACAAAATTACATAGTAAATCATAAAAAGTTGAAGTCGACAAATCCTTCTCAAAATTAATGCAGAAAAAATTGAGACTTTGAAGGAGATAGTGTCTTCTATATACTCTTCAACGTGCCAAAATACCTTCAACTCCACCAATGGCCTCTTTAGAAAGTCCATCGGCCACATCATTAAAGTTCTGTGTATACATGTTTAATTTGAAAAGTCCCCAAATTTTCCATGAGTTCCTTAATCCTATTACACCATTGTTCCAAAGAGAGAACCTATAGTCTAAATAACTTTTTTCCCGATTTATTATACTCAAAGAGTCCCAAAATACCTTAAGAGAATCAATACTAAGAGTAGACACAAAGTTGAGCAAACACCAAAGGGCCATTAACTCGGCTTTTGTATTGGTCCCGTCACCACAATTCCTCCACCATATGAAATAGTGCTCACGACTTATTTTTTAAAGTATACCTGCACCACATGTGCCCATCTGAGCAACTCCATCAACAAATCTACAGCATAAAAGTGTACAGGTGAAGCTAAAATATGACGAACTTTGCTCAATTTAGCTACGGGTTTATAATCCTTGAATCCTTAAAACACTGGCATAACAATTCATAGAATAACCTTCAAAGGTAGCAAAGTTTCTAGATTTCCAAGTATCCCAATTGATGAAAGCAAGCAGAGTTTTATAGGTTGGACACTTACTAACCCATAGTTGAAAGATTTCATCAAAAGTAGCAGAATTCCATCTGCTAAATCTTCTTGCTCAAAGTACAATGAATAAAAAAATATGATTAACATGTGATCTTATAGATTAGTTTTTTATCATATTATTTGTTTTTAACTAAAAGTCAAAAGGTAACTTTGTTGATATGGCTATAAGTATTTAGTTTATTAAGTCATGAATCCATATTGTAACTTATAAAATATGTAAAATTATTTATAAATTACTTTATCTTAATAGTTTGTGTTTGCAAATAACTTATCTTGCATCGTCTAGATAAGACAAGATAAGATAATTATATTATTGTCCAACAAATGACAACTAAAGTAGGTCAATGGGATTTTGTGGTAACATGATGTCAATATAAAGAGGGAGTGCCTTTACTAACCATGAACACCTTTCATGGTGGGATAATTCCCTACTCTCTGCGATAGAGTGTGGAATGGTGGGTTTCCATATCCTTATCCTTGCCTTGGTGTCTCATTGTCTCATTGCACTACCTTCTGGCATCTCATCACCATGTCTCGCAATGTCACCTTATGCCATCACAATGTCTTGTCCTGCTACACCTTTACATTACCTTCCCGAGTAGGAGGTAGAGAACTAACAAAACCATCTTTCCTTCTGCACCTTGCTCCCTCAACATCAAAATTTGCCTTACCTCTAAATTTGATGTCACCTACAAATGTCATGCATTGAAAGCTTCACTAATGTTATAATAAGTTGCATTGGTTGTTGGGTTTTCTCATTCAATTCCACGCCATTTGGGAAGCTTTTCCTTAAGATTGTCATGACGGTACTCCAAGTTATTCAAAGCCATTGAGAATATAGTCATAACTTGTTAGTACACTAGCCTTGTTAACTATTTTATTTTGCATAATATATATATATATATATAAGAATAAGAAAACAATTAGATTATAATAAAACATATGCATAGCTTGAGTTTAACCTTATGCACATTTTTTACATTACCAAATAAAATCTTGAAATAAAATATATACATGAACATAACATAGAGCTTGAATTGATTGTATAGCATCTCTACTCATGAAATTATTAAATGAGCCAAAGAGGAATCTACATTCTATTAGTTTGCACCTCGAGGTTTTGATCCCTCATGGTGTTCCCTTTGAGGGATTGAAACGTTGCGCTGCAAACTAATACAATGCATATTCCTCTTTGTCTTGTTTAATAGAGCTTGAATGTCATCAACCCTTCAAACAAAAGTGGATACAAAGCATATTTCCTATAAAAAATCAAAAGAGGGATACCATAACTACGCTACCAAAATATCACACTATACAATGCAAGTGTGTCCATCCACCAATGGAGGATCGCACTATGTTTGGTCAACAAATGAAGGAACGACAATATTCTCTTTCATTCCATCACCCAAAGCACGATTATCTAGCATTCTATTATATGAGGCAAATCCAGCATGAATGGCATGCCACTCGCCTTTAATAACATCGTTATCGTTGACAATCACAACAAGATGATATTTTATTATCATGACACATGTTGAGCATTGAGACTAGTTACATGCACCAAAGATTTTTTGTCTTCCGCTTCCTGAGCTAGGGTACACCAACATTACAAAACAAGGGACATGATTTGTCATTAAAGAAAAATTCCCCACCATCAATGAGTTGATTTCACAAAAACAGTCTAAGTGAAGCTTGAAAAACACCTAACACATCATCAACATTAAGATGAATAATATCCAAAGTACACCAAATTTATAGAGTTTGGAGTAATTCAAAATGGATTGATTGTAATTATTGAAGAACAATGTCCAAAAAAACTACCATATATTGTAATTCAAAATATGTAGGAAGTGTACCAATAAAGGTTAAAGTAGAACTATCAAATAACGAGTCATATACATAACACTGTGAAATTGTATTAGGAGAGGGAGAAAAAGGAGTAGGATGCACCTAAGACAAGTGATCCCATCCAAAACTCAAGCCAAGTTGATCCTCAATAGTGATATGATAAGGGGAAATTAGAGGAGATAGGGCCAAAATGAACTAGCAAGAAAGAGAAAACATATATTCTATGACATGAAAAAACAATTATGCAACCAAACAACATTACTAGAATTCGATTAAAAAAATGACACAGGGCTTAGCTATTTACAACAAGAGAACCATGTAGCCATTGAGCTACCCATAGCAAGAATATGACATAGTCATGCTGTCAAGGCCCATCATTATATAAAGGTAGATGCAATGCAACAAACCAAAAAGACACACAAGTTAGAGAGCCAACAATGGTCTCCAATAACCTAATATATGACATGCGATATGCTCAGGGTTTCCCCACCCTAAATGGGGTTCCCATAGAGCAAATGTCAAGACAAGGAAGCATAATCAAATTCCCAAACATTCCTTCAAAAAGCTACTCCAAGAATGTGCATGTCACGCCAAGCCTTGCACACCCAAAGACATCAATAAAATATTGAAACAACTATACAAAAGGGCTTGTAAGAAGTGGCCTACAAAGCAAGGACCTTATTCCCCATAGCACTGGTCAACACCACCTCATAACCCCATTGTCTGCAAACTGAAGATACCATTATGTATGCTCTACAATCCCAAGGTGAAATGGGAAATGTCAACTAAATATGAAGTCAACAAGGCATTAAAGACTACGAACTCCAAACATATCTTTCTCATCACCTCGTCATCAACAATCTCCATTAAACATAGAACCAACAATAAAGGTGTTGGTATGTTTTTCTACTCATATGGAATTTGTCATTTATTTTCGATAAACCCTATAAATGTGAGGTCTTTGTTGTTTTTTTTACTAAGTGTGGAACACCTTTCATGGTGGGATAATTCCCTACTCTCCGTGATAGAGTGTGGAATGGTGGGTTTCCTTTTCCTTATCCTTGCCTTGGTGTCTCGTTGTCTCATTGCACTACCTTCTAGCATCTCATCACCACATCTCGCAATGTCACCTTATGCCATCACAATGTCTTGTCTCACTACACCTTTACATTACCTTCCTGGGTAGGAGGTATAGAACTCACAGAACCATCTTGCCTTCTGCACCCCGCTCCCTCCACACCAACATTTGCCTTACCTCTAAATTTGATGTCACCTCTCAAATGTCATGCATTGGAAGCTTCACTAATGTTAAAATAAGTTGCATTGGTTGTTGGGTTTTCTCATTCAATCTCACACCATTTAGGAAGCTTTTCCATAAGATTGTCATTATGGCACCCCAAGTTATTCAAAGCCATTGAGAATATAGTCATCACTTGTCAGTACACTAACCTTGTTAACTCCTTTATTTTGCATAAATAAATGAAATAAAAATTCTAAGAATAAGAAAAGAATTAGATCATAATAAAAAATATGCATACCTTGAGTTTAACCTTGTGCACATTTCTTACATGACCAAATAAAATCTTGAAATAAAATATATACAAGAACATAACATAAAGCTTGAATAATTTTTTAAATAAGATGGGAGATTCTGACTACGATGCATGCTTGTGCGTCGGTGCCTGGCTAGCCTGGTTCTGATCTGATGGTGGGTTGGTTTTGATCTGATCGTGGGCTAGTTTTGATCTGATCGAGGCTGTGTTGGATTTGATCCAATAGTGGTGCACAATCTTTGTCAGGAGCAAATCATAGCCAATCACGATCTCTCTTGATCACTCCCTCGAGTTGAGTGCATGCAAGCTCTGCATGCAAGATGTGATTCAGATTTGGAGTGTTATGGGATCCAGATTTGGGATTGAAGAAGGTCGCAGGCCAATGGGGACTATGTAGAGTGGGCCGCCCTCTGCCCCTCTTATGGAAGTGTTCGAGAAGCTTGTCGTCGAGCAAACCAAAAAGACCGCTAAGGGAGCCCCTCTGAAGTTTGTCAAATGGATCGAGGATGTTCTGGTTGTTGCTCGTGCGCCGGAGGACATAATCCGTGTGGCTCTCTCGTTGGCGGATCGGGCGTTGATTGGGCAATTCACGGAACTATGGCCATCTCCAAAAACCACTGAGAGCTGGGTCCAGAGGAATTGGAGACCCTTGATCTCGAAAAATGTAGCATCTTACTTAGTCAGGAGAGGATATTTCTTATTTGACTTTGAAGCTAAGGAGGACAAGGAGCTAATCTTCTGAAATGCACCCTATTTCATGGGACCACAAGGCCTTTACCTGAATAGTTGGACTCCGGACTTCGATCCCAAGGCTATCCTAGTCTGGGTTAGGCTCCCAACCCTCCTAATGCATTGTTGGAATCCAAATACGCTCAAAGCAATTGGAAATACGTTGGGAAGGTATATTGATATGGCAAGCCCAAAAGATCAGTATGCCAATGCCTGCATCTGCGTGGAGGTGGATCTAGAAGTCAGATTACCGAATGCAATCAAGCTCACAGTAGGGAACTGGTACCACTTTCAAAAGTTGGACTACGAACAACTCCCTTTCAAGTGTAGAGGGTGCCATGAATACGAGCACTTCTACCGTAACTACTCGCAAAAGCAAGAGGACCAATAGGAAAAAGAGGAAGGATGGCAAACATCAAAGAGGAGCAAGACTAAAGCAAAAAGTGGAGAAATGCAAAGAAAAGAAGGGGGGGGATGATTAAAAGAAAGCCCCCCAGAAGGTAAGGTCAACAAGAATCGGAGTGGACCTAGTGTTATAAAGGAGAAACGCTTCAATGGGGAGGAGAAGGACCCAAAAAAAGAAGTTGTCTTATCAGACTAGGATGAGAAAGACAATGCCTATTTGGTCCAGTTAGATTCGGGAGCAGAGGCGGTAAAAGAAGGGGGAAACCAGGAAAAGTCAGAGGAGGAATCTGATTTTGAGGAGGAGGAAGAAGAGGAAAGGGAAATCGAGATGGCTACCCCAAGCATGAAGAAGGCAAGAGGAAGAAGATCAACCAAGGAAGTGCTAGAACAAGCCACTTACAAAGATAAACTGCAAGGCTCTCAATTAACCTTGGAAAATTTTCTCCGAAACACCGGAAACACTCAACATCAAGGGAAATCCCAGAAGGGGATGTCTTCATCCACTAAAAGTAAGTATTGAAGGACCTCTCCTGGAACTGCAGAGGCCTGGGAAGCAAAGTCAAGGAAGAAGATATGAAAGATTTGATAATACTAGCCCAACCAAACATCTTACTAATCCAGGAGACCAAGATGGAGAAAGATACATTTCTCAGGTAAGTGCAAACTTTTGGGAGAAAGGAAGAAGAGATGCAGTAAGCTCAAGAGGTGCCTCCGAAGGAATATGTATGCTCTGGGATGATCAGAAATATGACCTTGTAGATACCAAGCATAGCCCTAATTGGATTTTAACTACACTGATGCATAAAGAATCTAACATCTAGGTAAGACTTTTTAACATTTATGTGTCTGTTGTTTATGTTGGAAAGAAAAATTACTGGAATATAATTTGAGATGAAAGAAGCAATCTATTGGGCAATGCCATCCTAGCCGAAGACCTAAATATCACCTTAAATTAAGCTGAAAAAAGAGGAGGTTCGGTGGTCAGAGATCCTATAAGGGAGCAAGTTGACGATTTAATTCTGGATTGGGGTCTATCAGACATCATTCCAGCCAAAGGGAAATACACATGGAATAACAAGAGATTGGGGCCAGGGAACATAACTGTCAGGCTGGATCGTTTTTTTATACAAGACTCCTTTCTCCTTCTGGGAATGGACTCCTCTTCCAAAATCCTGGCGTTTGGAAGCTCATATCATAAACCTATCTTGCTTGACATGAATAAAGACCAGAACCTCGGCTCTATCCCTTTCTGATTCAATCCTTTGTGGGTCTCACACAATGACTTCATGAATATTGTTGCTGAAGCATGGGATGCTCCGGTTACGGGCTCTCCATTATACATATGGGAAGAAAAATTACGAAGAGCTAAGAGGGCGCCCAAGATATGGGCAAAACCTTTAGAAACTCCAACTCGAAAAAAAAAGATAAAGCCGTGTTGATGCTTGAGGCCCACCAAATCGCCATGGAATCACTCCATATCACTAAGGAGGTTCAAAAAAATAAATTAAACTGCAACAAGAGCTCCTCATTGCCTGCAGACAGGAGGCTGAGCTAGGGAGACTGAAAGCCAAATGTCTCTGGTTCCAAGCAGGGGATTGTAACACTTGGTTTTTCCATAAACAGGCTGAATCGAGGAAATTTTTTAAATTTGTGTATGAGATACATGCCCAGGACCAGGTTATTCATGATTTTGAAGAGATCAAAGCTGAAGCCACCCGCCAATTTAGTGCAATTTACTCAGCAGAGGCCAACACCGTCTTTGATAATGAGATCATGGGCTTAGTTCCAAAAACTGTTAAAAATAAGGACAACGATAGGCTGATAAAAAGGATCATGGTGGAAGAGCTTAAAGTAGTTGTGGATGAAATGAAGGATGATAAGGCACCTGGCCCAGATGGGTTCAACGCAACCTTCATCAAAGCTTGCTTGGAAATTGTACAGAAATACTTATTCAAAATGGTGACAAAATCTTAGAGATGTGACAAAATAGGTGGAAACATTAATTCAACTTTTCTTGCACTAAATTCCCAAATAGAAAGATGCGAGCAGATTTTGCCCATTCTCCCTGTGTAATATTGGGTACAAGATAATAACCAAAATAATGGTTAAGAGGTTAAAAGGAATCATGCCTCATATCACTCCAGAGAACCAAGAAGGTTTCATTAAAGGCCAGAGAATCTGGGATAATATAATCCTCATCCAAGAGGCAATTCATTCCAGCCTGAAGAATGGCGAAAAAGGTATGGTGGTGAAGATTGACTTAACCAACGCATTTGACAGAGTTTCTCATCCCTTTCTCCTCAATGTAATGGCAATATATGGCTTTGATATGAGCTTCATCAATTGGGTCAAGTCCTGCACCAGTTTGCCTTAGATACCCCCTCTTATCAATGGAAGAGCGACTTGTTTCTTCCAAGCCACGAGAGGATTGAGACAAGGCTTCCCACTCTTGCCTCTGCTCTATGCAATCCAAGCCTTTGTTCTCAACCTCCAACTAGAGCAAGCAAGGAGGGACCAAGATCTAATTGGTATCTGTATGGCTCGAGGAACAAAAGACATCAATCATGCACAATTTGCAGATGACACAATTATACTCAGAGGGGCAAGTCAGCTCATAGCTTGAAGATTCAAAGCTGAATTGGATCACTATTGCCAAGCTTCAGGGAGCAAACTAAACCTTAGAAAGAGCTCGATCTACAATTGGAATATCAACCTGAGGGAGATGTCTGGAATATCCCGGATACTAGAGATTGAAGGAGTAACTACCTGGCACTCCTTTAAATATCTGGGGATCCCAATTTTCAAAAATAAGCTGAAGAGCTCAGACTAGAATCCTCTCATTGAAAAATTAAAAAAAAAAGATTCTTTCCTAGGGAGCAGTTTGGTTAAATCTGGTCGGGAAATTGGTAATGATAAAAGTTGTACTTTATAGCTATCCGATGTATCAGTGTTATATTCTGTTGGCCCCTCCCAAAATTTTAGCAAAAATAGAAAACATGTTGAGATCCTTCTTTGGGAAGGAGGGAAAAACGACGAAGGGAACAAATTTGCTCTTATCAACTGGAGGAAAAAATAAAATGTCTCGGATGGAAGGAGGTCTCCATATTAGAGATATGAAGTTCCAAAACTTAGCAATGGGAGCTAAGTTGCTTTGGAACATGGTTGACCAAAATCCCTCCTGGAGCAGTAAGGTGATTTGGAACAAATATTTTACTAGACCGAGACTATGGTGTCTGGATACCGTCCCCAAGATTAAGCATGACTCTCCCATCTTTTCTCTCTGCCAGAAGGCGCTTCCTAGGTTCAAACAAGACCTTCACTTGATGGATACTAGGCAATGGTAAATTGATTAAGTTGTGGCAAGACTCAATCTTGGGGAACCCCCCCCCCCCCCCCCCCCCCCCCTCCTCCTATTTTTTCCCTATAACGTCCTTCCACTACGAGTTTTCCCGAAAAACAATTTGCCACATGATTTTTGCTCCCAATGCAATATTCATGGCTTCCAAGTCTTTAATACCATCTCCTCCATTGCTTTTTGATTTGCAAACCTGTTCCCATTTAATGAGGTGGAATTTCTTAGCGTCGTTGGATTTTCCTCCTTGCCAAAGAAAACGCCTGATCTCTTTATTGATATCCTGAATTATGGATTTAGGAGCTAAAGCCATCAAGCAAATATAAATCGAAAAAGTTGCCAAAACAACGTTGATGAGATTGAGTTTACCAGCAGGATTGAGCCAATTTGCTCCCAATGATTGGATTCTTTTTGTTTGTTTTCCCATCAGACCTCTCTAGTCAGACGCTTTCTTTTTTTCTTTGTGAATTAAGACTCCTAGATAGTTGAACAATTTCCAATTTGTGTTGCCTTCGTATCCCAGGGTTCTGAAATTCTTACCATGGTTCGTTCAGGACAGTTCCAACAGTAAATTCTGGTTTTTAGAGTGTTGATTTTCCCATCAGATGCTTTGAGGAAGGAAGCGATGACCCCTTTGAACCTTTCAGCGATTGTGACAGAGATCCCTCCCAGAAAAATTGCGACGTCTGGGAATTGGGCATGGTTAGCATTTTTGGCACCTCTGGCAATTCTTAAACCTTTGAGCTCTCCATTGTTTTGCAGGGCTTGTAGCTTTTTGCTTAAGGATTCAACTACAATTAGATATAAAAAAGGGGAGAACATGCAACCTTCACGGAGGCCTTAAGATGCTTGGAAGAAGTCAACTGGTTTACCATTTACCAGAGGTGCGATCCAAGGCTTGCTGATGTAGGCTTTGATCCATCTTATAAATTTTGTTGAGAAGCCCATCCTATGCATAATCTTGAACAAAAAGAAATGATTTACCCTATCTAAAATGTTTGCCATATGCAGTTTGATGGCCATACCTTGTTGTTTGTGATCCATGCTAGAGTGTATAGCTTCTTGGGCGATGATAATATTATCCATGATCTGTCTGCCATCAATGAAACCGCCCTGGGTGTCTGAGATGATTTTGGCCATGATCTTTTTAATTTCAGTTGCAAGATTTTTGGTAAGGATTTCACAAGAAGTATTACATAAGTAAATAGGGCGGAATCTATCGATAGAGAGAGGTTTTTTTATCTTTAGGGATCAAAGCCAAGAATGTAGAATTAGTTGCTCCACCAATTTTGTCTTTTTTCCTAGTCCAGTTTAGCATCTTCCTCAAATAATCTTTGATAATGTCCCAGGCTACCCGGTAGAAGTTGATCGTAAAACCATCTGGTCCTGAGGACCTGTCCGGTTGTAGAGCCTAGATTGCCTCAATGATTTCCTATTCTAAAATTGGCTTTCCTAATTCCTCATTCTCTTTGTTAGAGATGTTGGAGTGAATGCTAGAAATCATATCAGCTTGGGAAATAGGATTTGTCTCACCGGTGTCTAAAAGTAAGAGATTGAAGTGTTGTCAAACCATATCCTTGATATCATCGTGCTCCGTAATATTTTGGTTGTTACTGTCTTTCAATTCTTTAATGTAATTGCAGCTCATTTTGATTTTGGTTTGCTTGTGGAAGTAATTAGTGTTCTTATCTTCCCTTTTTAACCAGAGTTGGCGAGATTTAATTCTCAAGGTCTCTTCCTCTTGCCTGGCTATTTTTAAAATTTATAGATTTAGAGCTTTTTCCTGAGCAACGGTTTCAAGGGTGACTTCTTCAAGTTCCATTTTTGAGTGAAGAGAGTCCAAGTCAGCTTGGAGATTGTTTTTCTTTAGGGCAGGTTCGGAATAGAAAGAGGTGGCCTGATTTTTCAGAGCAAAGCGGACAACCCTGAGTTTTGATTCCCAAATGAAGCTAGGTGAGCCAAGAAAGGAAGAGTTCGAGGTTGCCTGGATTATCTCAAGGGTGTTCGCAATGTTCAACCATAAGGAGTTGAATATGAAGGGGATGGGGCATAGATTAGTAGGCGGGGTAATGAGAAGGGTTATGGGTTTGTGGTCCGAAGTAGCTGAAGAAATAATGAACAAAGAAGGAAATAAGTCTTTTTGGAGGAAGGAAGTACTCACAAGAAACTGATCCAGTCTTGCAGCAATGTGACCTGGTCCTGTCCGCTTGTTGTTCCATGTATACTTCCCATTTTTGGGCTTAGGATCGAGTAGATCCAGGTCTGTCATAGTGATCCCTAATGATTGATCCTCCTCTTTTTCTCCATACTTGTTTTCATAGTGTTAAAATCCCCTGCTATCATAATGTCTTTCCCCTGTAGATCTAAATTTAAAGAGAGCAAGGAATCCCAAAATTCCAGCTTATCTTTGTAATGGGTAGGCCCATAAACATTACAAATAAAGATAGAGTCTTGGTTGCTTTTGTTTGGCATTTCTATTAAAAGCCAGTGAGTGTTTTCTTTTGTTGATCTGATAGTGAATTTATCTGACCTGCAGAAAGTTGTGATTCCACTAGAAGCTCCTTTGGAGCTAATGGCCTTTCCAACAATATTTTTCCAAAAGAGAGATGGCTGGTTCATTACCTCTTCTTTTGCATCTTAGTCTCTTGGATGAGCAAAATGTTTGGTTTCTCTGATTTCAATAAGTTTTTGAGGGCTTCCACATTGATTGATCCTCCCAAGCCTCTACAGTTCCAAGAGACTACTTTCATTATTTCTTGGATGTGTGGGATCGTGCTTAGGACATGAAGTCTTTAGTTCCATAGGATTTGACATTCTATAGAAGTCTTGTGTCCTCTATGCTTAGTTGTCTTCCTAATTCCAGTCCTCTCTCTGCCTCATGCTCTCTTTGCTGTCTTTGGGATTTTCTTCCTCGCGTGGCTTGAGATGGTCCTAAATCTGTTGCTTCATGGGTTTCTTGAGATGACGATTGGCCTGGAGATGTAGTTTTTGAGTTAATTATACTGTGCTTAACCATTTATGCCCAAGTTCTCCCAGGGGAGGGAAATCCTTCAGGTGCTTTTTCATTGTTCTCTTCATCTGCTGCTACCATATCTTCCCAGGTTCCTTTAAGGGAGGCCAATGCATTGGGTGCTTTCATAGTGGTCTCTTCAACCGCTGCAGGAGAGAGGGAAGTTGTGGATGCTTCTACTCCGTCTTCCTTGGTCTGATTTTACAGATCTGGAATTTCTCCTTCTTCAATCTCGAGAAGGTCAAATTGATTGTTGATGGAAGTTCCCTTGGTCTTATCAGGTTGTTCCTAAGCTTTTTATGGCCCTTTTCCAACATTGTTAGATGAGGTAGGGTTTGATTTGTTCCCTCTCTTAGATTGTTGCCACCCCTCTTCATGTTTTTTTTTTTTTTTTTTCTGAACTTCCTCCTGTGTAGATTTTGGGCAGTTCTTATTGAAATGTCCATATTCATGGCATTTCCTACATTTAAAGGGTAATTGTTCATAATCAACCTTTTGATAGAATTCCCATCCGTCCATGAATAAGTTGACTCCTTTTGGTAATCCTTTCTCTAGGTCTACCTCCACGCAGATCCTGACACAGGAAAATAGAGGACCTTTTGGTTTAGCTTTGTCAATGTATCTTCCTAGAGAGTTTCGAAAGTTTGTAGGGGTTCGCCGTTCCAGCAGTGGAGAGGCAAGTGAGGAAGCTGGACCCAAACTGGCACTGCAAAGGAGACATCCTTTTCTGGATCGAAGGAGAGATTCCAACGGTTTAGGTATAAGCCTCTAGGTCCCATGAAGTAAGGTCCGCTTCGAAATATGAGGCCTTTATCTTCCTTGTTTTCGAATAAGAAAGTATAGAAGCCTTTGCCACAGAAGCAATGTTGCAATCCTCCTATTATGAGAGGCATCTAGTTTTTAGAGATCTAGATCTCCATAGATTTTGGCGATTGCCAAATCCTTGAGAATTGACCGTTGAGACCTCAATCGCTTAGAGCAAGGGCTTTCATTCGTGAAGCTTCCGACGTGATTTATTCTTTGGGCACTGCTGCTCATTTAACAAAATAGAAGGAAATAGGTAAATCAACAGGGATAGCTGGGGTGTTCGCAACTAAAGCCTGAAAAGCAAGATCGAGGCTTCGACGAGGCTCCTCCTCCGAAGGATCTGGAGAAAGGGAGGCCATGCAACTAGGCCAAAGCAGATCTCCCTCAAATCAAACTCATATGTCTACCTTGAGTCGAGCTTCCAACATGAGAGCAATTGGGGCAAGGTCACTTGGCATGCAACCAAAGCGATCGACACCCAACCGAAGCAGATTAAATCGGAGCAAGGCCGAAGGTGCAGTAAGCTCAAACCTAGAAAAGAGAAGGAGGGCACGCGATCCGATCAGAAGATCTCAGGGAACCTCATCGCATTGGTGCATTCGACTCTCCTCTCGACCCGATCGCTCCTTCATAACTAGCTTTAGTTGACCAATTCTGATTAATTAAATTAATTGGGAGAGATATTACATTAAAAAAAAAAAAAAAAAAATTAAATATATATATATTATAGTTTAACATGAGTATATACTATAGAAATGGGTTATATTGTTAGTTTTTAATCTTCCCATTTTTTTAGGTGTAGTCTAAATATTCTACATTTTTCAATCATTTATGAACATATTTTTACATTTTATTGGAAATCTTAAAATCACATATATTAATTATAAAAATTACATAATTTGAGTCATATAAAAATATTCAATTCTTAATGAATAAAAAAAAAACTATATATATATATTTTTAATAAAAAAATAAAATAAAAAACACAAATTTGAATTTTACTAGAAATAAAGTTAACATATTAACATATTGTAATCAAACCCACCATAAAATATAATGCATAGAATAAATAGAGTAGTCCTTTTTTTATTATTAAAATCCTTTCCAATTCTACAATATCCATAACTTCCATTAATGAAGGGGCAGGGACTCATTATAACGGCTTCTGCTCATTAAAACCCTACGGCAGAAACCCTAATACAAACCCTAAACCTCTGCTTTAAAACCGTGCCCTAGGGTATATGATTCTATATTTGGTTAGCTCTCTATTCTGCATCTGAGAATGGATCTGTCTGTGTTACCGTGATAACGGTGAAATATTTTGTTGTTATAATTATTATTTGTCGGCTGTAGTGGTTTTCTGTATGTTTATATGTGAAAATGGCCCCAATCAGAGTCATCAGCAGGTGCTGAACTATAGCATTCTGTCTGCCGCTTGGGGCCAACAGCAAAGCCATGGCGAGTCAAGATAGCATGAAGTTCTCACTGGTTGCTTCATGCTATTGATTTTCCAACAGCAATTCTTTGTATATCTTTATTTTGGATTTCTTTAAAGGTATTTGGTCTGCTCTATATTGCGAACGGCGGGTTTGTGTATTTCAGGGCATGCCGTCCCTTTGCATAGGGCCTAAATCGACGAAATCTGTCACTCGATGGGAGGAAAATTTTCTGCTATGGCTTCCTTCAAATTCGAGACAGCAACGCGGCCATATTTGATCTTTTTTATTAGAATTTAATGTTTGTTTTTGTACGAAACCTTAATATCTACAGGTGCTTGTCAAAGTGTATTTCTAATATTGTAGGGTTTCTATCTCTTCCTCTTGTTTGCCATGCCTTTTTATTTATTTATTTTCTATGAATCTTTTTGGGATTTGCTTCTCTTCAGCATCTATGTTTATTTGCCTTAGATAGCTCAGGTGTTTTTATATCCGCTCAATGCCTGTCTTCCTCTGTTTTTAAAGCCCTAGTGTTTTGCATTTTCTGTAAATTAGTAATATATATCGTGTTAGAAGTCCTAGATATTATGTATGTAGCAACCAACTGAGATTCAAATTGACCAGGGATGTTAAAATGCGTGATTGCAATGAGAAAAGTCAGCGATCTGCATTAGAGTAGCTTTATTGAGTTTAATTCCGAAAACTGAGGACGCTATAAGATCGTATCTCCTACCAGGAGGGTTTTAAGAGATCTTGAAGGGATGGAAAACCCTCAACGGTTTGAATTAGACTAAGGGTTTCGGCAAGAAATTTGGTGTTACCCTTATTACTCATTTTTTGGTTTGGGTTTTGGATTAGTTTCGTCCATGAAATTCAAAATTTAGCTGTCTAGATTTTACCTTCTTTTTATAGGGTTTTTTAGTTTTAAGATTTTTGAAGGTGCAAAACCTTATTCTATTATAATTGAATCCTCAATCAGCCAACTACATGACTGATATTCAACTATTATGTCTTTATTACTTACAGGTAGCCACTGTAGACTGCTATTCTCTTAATTAGTATTGAAGATAGTTGTTGCTGTAGAGTATTATGGACTACTGTTCATATTCAACAAAGCTATTATTGACTGCCATTCAATTAATTTATAAAAACAATAGGTAGCCAGGATGCCTGTTACTGGCTAAAATTCAATTATTTTGAAGCAAGCATGGCTATTGCTGATTGGTAATGTTCCAGCAAGTTCACGAGATGTCGGAGTCAGTTTCCAAGATGGTGGGAGCGGGGAATGTATGGCCATTGCTGTTGGGAGTGGATTTGTATATGGAGATGGTGTGGAGCACGTCCAAAAATAAAATTTGTTGGCAACATTGGGGTCTTTAACTAACATTGGGACTAAATTGAATAAATCTCATTCATCATTTATATAATTTGCTTTTTAAATAATGCCAAACATTAAATTTTTTTTTACATGTACATTTTCCATCATTTTCTATTAAAATTTTGAATTATATATATAAACAATTAATTTAATTGTAATATGAACCATTGATAAGTTTATAAAGTTTATAAATCTGAATTATAAACAGGTTACTAACATGTACAAATTTGAAATAAGACAATTTTTTTTAAAATTATATATAAAATCAATTAATTCAATTATTTGAAATAATACAATTTTTTTCTTAGAAAATTATCTAAATATTAAATTATATATTTATGCAATTTATTGAATTATAGATATGAACAACTGAAATGTACGATAAAATATCAATGTACGATAAAAATTCAATGTTTATATATGAGTTAAATTTGAACTATACCTACAAATTTGAAATCTGTTTGAAATCTGTCATGGATACTAGAAATCAAATCTGTCATGGATACTAGAAAATTAAAATACATCTGAAATCTGTAATGGATACTAGAAAATTAAAATACATCTCAAAATTAACAATGGACATTGAATACTAAAAATAAAATAAGAACATCAAAGAGATTAAAAGAGATTAAAGTTTCATTGATTGGTTTTTTGGTTTTTTTTTCCAGGTCGAAAAAACCATTCCTTGGTATTCATTGAATCAAAGGAACCTTTTACATCTTCAGTTATAACAGAAATGTTCCAAGAGACAGTACAATAAATAACAGGTGATATTCACCAATACAACAAACATACATCCAAAACAAAACAAAAAACCTCAAAAATACAGGGGTACCCAAAGACATTGAATACTAAAAATAAAATAAGAACATCAAAGAGATTAAAGTTTCATTGATTGGTTATCTTCATAGATATGTTGCATGAAGCATGGTTACTATAGTATCTACTTTAAGAACATCAAAGGAGAGAGTTTCATTGATGGGCTATCTTTACAGTTTCATTGATTGGTTATCTTCATAGATATGTTGCATGAAGCATTGTTACTATAGTATCTATTTTAAGAACATCAAGGAGAGAGTTCCATTGATGGGTTATCTTTGTAGATATGTTGCATGAAGCATTGTTACTATAGTATCTATTTTAAGAACATCAAGGAGAGAGTTCCATTGATGGGTCATCTTTGTAGATATGTTGCATGAAGCATTGTTTTTATTTTCAAAAGAATAAATATCAGATCTTGATATTCGTATTGAATCAAAGGACATCATATACAATTTGCCATCTATGGCATACATCAACAGAAATGAAAATATCTAATAGGGACCAATAGTTCACAATTGTGATACCCGACATTCGCACCATGTGCAATAAGGCCATACAAGCCTGTTTTGAACAGGGTTTTATCATCATTCTTGTATGAACAGGTCAGAAATCTGCAAAGAGAAGACAGAATGACCAAGAAACAAACAAATCTAGAGCATAAAAAGAACACTGAGAGTCTCTTCTGTGTCTGCAATGTTCAAGTCATAAATAAACACAAATTGTGCAAAAAAAGGGCTAAACCCAAGCACCAAGCTAAAATAGCTGAAAGTTACCATGATCAATGATCATGCCATTCACAGATTTTGCGCAAATTTCCATAACCTGACTTAAGTAAAAGAGCCTTTTTTGAGAGTCAGCCATCTGATTATGCTCACGACAAATGTGCTTCATGGTCACATCCGGAAAGGATTGTAGCAAGAATCGAATGTCAACACCCCAGTGACTCAGATGTGGAAGATTTAGAGTGCATCTCCTGTTTGCCCATGAAATGATGACAAGGGAATCACCGAAAATAGTGCGCATGGGTATCCCCATAAGTTTAGTCACTGATAAAAGAGCCCATAGAGCTAGAAGTTCTGATCTAGTGTTCGTACTGCTGCCACAACCCAAAGAAAAATACAAGCAGTGAGTGTCACTCAAATGAATCACGAACCCTGAACCCCCAATGTTCTTTGCAGCTGCTCCGTCAAAAAACCCACAAGGATAGATGCTCTGAGGAGGCTCACCTATGTTCCTGAATTTTACCTTCTTTTTAGGTACAGGGTAGAGGTGAAATAAAGCTTCAGTCTGAAGAAAGACGACATAAACAAAAGGTTGCTTATCCTAAAAAATACGACCATTCCTGTGTTTCCAGATATTCCAAAAGAGAAAGAGGCGTTAAAAAATAACTGCAGAATTAACAGAGTGAGAATGAAACCAATGCTCAAGATACAACCGAATAGTTCTTTTGTTGTAGGAACAAATGCCATAATGATCATTTAAAACATCAAAGGCTCTCTTAGTAAATGGACAGTCCAAAAACAGATGAAGCATTGTTTTTATAGACAAGAACGGTTATGTTTTGTATTAATCGAGTATTAATCGAGCAGTGGATACCACTAAAAAACGATCTACAAATTTCAAAACTGGCATTTGGAGGTTATGTTTTGTATTAATTGAGTATTAATCGAGCAGTGGATACCCACTAAAAAACGATCTACAAATTTCAAAACTGGCATTTGGAGACAGCTACCAAAAAACACAAGGACTGATCTTACTATCTATACAAAACTTTAAATCGGGAGCACTTTCATGGTGCCAGTCTAACTTTGAGCTTTAACTCGTTGCTGGTTGCCTGGCTTGAGGAGGCTTCTTTTTTGAGACTTTCGTCCATTTCTTGGTTTTTTCTTGATCTTTCATAGTTGCTTGGTTGTCTAGAGATGAAGCTTGTGAATCTTATTCTTATGCTTAATCTACCCAACTTTTAGAGATAGGCGAACTTGAAGGCTCAATGGTTTCTCGAGGAGGGGGAGGTTGCCCTGTTTGTTGGTACGATTCACCGTTTTTTTCTTTTGCTGGAATTTCTTTCGAAAGATGAGCTGGCTTACTGATGTTTTCATCCGCTCGTATTTCTTTCAAAAGATGAGTTGGATTACTACCGTTTTCATCCGCTAGAATTTCTTTTAGAAGATTCGGGTCCTTCCATATTTGTTGGTGTTTAGGATTTGCACCGATCCACTAGGTGTGGCCTTTCGGTGGGTTTTTCTTTCCTTTTTTTCGTTGAGAATTTTTTGCAATTGAGAGATAAATGCCCTGTCTCATAAAATGCTCTATATCTAAAGTGGATTTGCTTGTAATCTAACTTTTCGTTCCATGAATAGCCCTTACCTTGCAGGATGATTTCTGCTGGAAACCTTTTACTGAAATCCATTTCCACACAAATTTGAGCATAGGTGGTGAAGGCAGTCTTTGTTTCTTGACTTCTGTCGTGAAACTTTGTGAGGGCATTCCCAATGGATTGCAGAGAGGTGAGTCCCCAAAAGTGCAGAGGAAGATTTAGGAGCCTGACCCAGACCGATGCCAATGAGATAATTGCAGTAGAGGCATCAAAAGTAGGGACCATGGTTGCATGGATAGACTTGACCTGCATCAGAACCACGGGCCCGATCTAAAGATCTGTTCGTTATCTTCAACATAAACACAGATTACTACAAAAAACCATTCTGCACAGGTGCAAGTGATGGCTCCCTTTTCTAAGAGAGGGAACCATTTAGAGGAGACCCAAGAATGCAGATTTGATAACCGGGGCCAAAGACCATTAAACCTGCAAACTAAAGCATGAGACATGTAATGCTCGGCATGGTCCAAAGCATCTTGAATGACCAGAATGGTGAGAGCAGGACTTCATGCATCATGAGCAGAGGAGGACCGGAGCCAAAATTGCACTTGACTGTCTCGTTGAAGGAGGCCACACGAGGGGTAGCAGCACTAGTATCCGCAAGTGCCATTGTTGAGGATGGGTAGGACGAAGAGCACGACAGTGGAACTGGACGAGATCTCCATTGAAAAGGGGAGCCAGACCCTCGAGTGACCATTGGGGAAGGTAGATCTGCGTGAGCATAAACGATCGGGCAGGTAGCGACCGGTGAAGAGAGAACCGTAGGAGCAGAGTCGGACGAGTAGGGAGCGGTTGAAGGCATCAGGCCAAAGCCATACTCGGAGGAGTTCTTAGACGCAGTTTTCCTTCTCCTCTCGAATGATTAAAGTGAGCCTTTCGACCTTCAACATAAAAAACTTATTAAAAAACCGTTGCATGAAGCATTGTTACTATAGCTAGAGTAAACAATTAAAAAACTCAAAATTAATAATTTGGCCACGGACTCTAATATTGAAAATATCAAAAAGAAATCAAAAGAACAATAAGGAGATAGTTTCATGGATTGGTTCTCTTCCTCCATTTGTTGCATGGATTAGTGTCACTATGTGAGTTAGAGATCTTGTCATGAGTGATCAATGCTACACCAACCAAACCATGTTGCATCTCATTTGTTATTACTTTGTTTATTTGTAGAGAATTGTACATTGCAACTAGTTTTTTTATTCATTTTGGTAGGCTAGATGGTGAGTTGCAAGATGTTGGATCTTTGGAACATTATCCCAATGCAACTTTCACCAACCAATATGGTATTTTTGGCCGAAGTCATTGCAATCTTCCTTTGCATCAAGCTTGTTGATGGGACCATTCAAACATGCACACTTTGATTTTTTTTGCCTCCTCTCCATCATACATCTTGATATTTGGATCATGATCATAAAGGGAGCAGTTCAACTTGCTTGGTGATATACCATTTTGGGTTAAGTGCATATGCTACCATGTTCAAAGGTGTGTTCATTTCACCCCACCCACATTGAATAATGGGTAGAATCTGGGTTGTATAGAACTCCAAGAAGGGCTCTTTTTCCAAGACTTTATAGCAAATGACCTCAACTATAGGGTGTAGGAAAGACACCACATAAGTGCAATATGCCCACGAGTCATTATCTAATACTTGAACCTTGACCTTCTTCCCTTCATTTCTTGGGTTTTGTTCACTTGTTCCAATCTAAAGTCACAACCATGGCTTCCAATGTTGATTGCACCTCCAACATCCTCTCCAATAAGAGAATAGATAGCATTTCTAGTGATCGTGGGCTTGAGGAATTCCTTCTTTGAGTGAGCCTTGTACATGGTCAAGGAGGTGTTGTGGTTGTAGATAAACATCTACACATCTCTCGCAACTAACACCAAAGATGATACCCATTGAATTTTGCCAATATTGTTGAGTGCATGCACACAAGGGGTCCAAAAATTATGCCTATATCTACTCTAAACTAGCAACCTAGTTCTCCTCACGTTGTTGCATTTGTCACAATCTGCACGACATTGGTGGGCCCAACCTCCTCTAGCATCTCGAAGAAGCTCAAATTGGAATGTTGACAAGAAAACATTTGACAATGTCTAACCACCCATCTATAATAATAGAGCAACCTTCCCACACCCATGTTTGTTTCACCTTCTATTTCTCTATAGTGATTTTGGACACTTGCCTTTCTAAAATCATTGTCCTCAACCTATGTTCACTAAGTGGCACATGTGAAGGTCTCTATGTTACAATTGCATATACCATTACCTTATATTAAGGAGAGCAACTAACATGGAACATAATGCCCTTGACATGGCATTCTTTGTGTCATTATGGTTCAACTTATTGTATATCCCTATAATTGTTGGCCATATAGCATAAGATTTAGGGCTCATATGTTTTGGTTGCATATAACAAAGTGTTTTTTGGGATCATTTGTTCCCTTTACATATTTAACCAATGACCTTGGTGGCTTGTCATTGGCTTGGTTGTCCAAATTAGTAAACATGGATGGAGTAGTAGTTGAACTCTCATTTCCAACCTGTGTCCCACTCCTAACTTGACCCTCTGCTCCAACATTTCATCACTGGAACTACTCATTTTTTGTTGGTTTATGAGCAAATTTTAATTTTTGGCAACTTGCAACAAAGATTTATAGCTAATAATAAATTTTCATGCTTGATGAGATTGCCCCAAAGTGGGGATTTAAAGTTGGAAATGTTTAACTAGAAATAAAAACAAAAATACACTACCTAATAATTTAAAAAAGATAACAAGAAAAAAAAAAGCAAAAGCAAAAACAAAAATTTATAAACAATCGAGCAGAACTAAAAAACAATCCCAAAATAATAATAAAAAAGTCAGGGAAAACTAAAAAACATGCACAAAATTTAAAACAATAAGCATGAACAATATTGACCCTACCTTCACACGACCTCATGGATAAATGTTGAAGGAAAACAAAAAAATCACCAAAGTTTGTACTCAACCACTCAAGGGACTACTAAAGGGAACTTTGTCCAGGGAAATATGAGCAAGCAATTTGTTGCTTCAGCATGTAAGATGAAATGTTCAAGCTTTAACCCCCTGCACCAACCTTCCAACTTCGAAATTGCCCCTTCTCTTGTGAAATCGCTTCAAACTTATTGTCAACGTCCACTTCTCTCCAAGGAAAAATTGAATTGCGGTTTCCAAGCGATAAATTAAAGGTATGGGTGCGTTAGGCTTTGGAAGAGGTGTATAGGTATTAGGTATTAGCATTTAGTAGGGTGTTTTTTAACAAATCGTGGGGGGCTCTTGGGCATCCCCCTCTTTGCGAAATGTGTCCTGCATTTCGTAAAAAGGGGGATGTTGCAAAACATTTCGTCAAGAGCCCCACTATCCCATAGGTGTGGGAAGCTCAAGGGGCACTCCCCCAACTCTACGGGACATGTCCTCCTGGAAGGTTGTTGATTGTCATTATTGATTGTTATTCTTCACTAGCAGTTACTCAATCACTCAGTAATGAAGACAATAATTATTGATTGCTCTTCAATCACCCAGTAGTGAGAACAATCATTATTGATTGCTATTCAATATTTTTCTATCCATAAGCACAAGTTGACTTGTCACTCGTATTCAAGAAAAATACTTATATGTGTAGTGATAATAATATTATTTAAAATATAAATACAAATCAAAGTATAAATACTTATTCATATGTTATTTATACATATAAAATTATTATTCAAGTAACTATTTATAATAAACAATAATAGAGATAAAAATGAAAGTAAAAACATTTATACATATAGAGATAAAAAGAGATATTAAACTATATATATAGAGAGAGAAACCTAAAATTATTTATACTTGGGTAAGAGCTCACTTAGAGGCTAATGACAACGAAACCATTACATAACAATGGGATAATAAAAAAAGTTCTTATTGTGAGTCGAATTAGTTTTTCGCTCCAAGAACATTTCAAATTCTTGATTGTCCCTGGTTTGTGTTTGAACACTGCTGGTGGTTCTCATCTGCAAGGAAGGCGTGCCAGTCTTTTGCAGGAGTGATCATGGGTGGGATCGTGGTCTGAATTGGACTGCTGCTTGTCGGTGGGCTTCTGCACTCATGAACGTGCTTGTCCCTGGTTTGCACTGCTGGTGGTTTTCATCCAGGGAAGAGCGTGCCAGACATTGCTAGAGTAGTCATGGGTGGGATCGTGGTCTAAATTGGACTGCTCCTTGTTGGTGGTCTTTTGCAGTAGTGAAGTCGTGCTCGTTGAATTTTCAAGAAGATTTGCTTTCTAGTCCTCAACTCGATCTGAGAAAGGTTCTTGCCTGGCTGGGAGCATTGCCATTTCATCCTTTGGTTTGTATTATGCTGAACCAAATTTATTTTACTTGTTTAGAGGCTTCTGCTCTATTTCTTTGACAGAGGGACATTGTTCCCAATGGCCTCTGGATGGGGTCTCCCCCCTCTCCCTCTTGAAATTGATGCTTTCAAGCGTCCTATTGCTTCATGTGGAAAGAGGAAGGGCACTCCTTTAGCCTAGACCTTTGTAAAGAAATCGGAAATCCCTTCGTCGGACCGCCCTGAACCTAGCAGAACGGGGTTTAATTGCTCAATTTACAGGACCTGTGGCCATAGAAAGTTGGGTTCAATGAAATTGGAGACCCTTGGTCTCTGACGAAATCTGTAACCATTTTGTGGGCAAAGGTTACTTTGTTTTTTGTTTTTGAAACAGCTGTTGATCGAGATCTAATTTTCCGGAATGGGCCTTATTTTATGGGTCCCCAGGGGCTCTACCTAAATACGTGGACCCCTGACTTTGACCCTACTCAGGATGTCCCGTCTGTTGTCCCTGTCTGGATCAGGATCCCCCATCTTCCACTTCACTGTTGGAATTCAGAATCGTTGGAAACTATCGGGAATAAGCTCAGAAAATACATTGACAGAGCAGAAGTGAAAGACCAATACTCATGTGCTCGCATTTGTGTAGAGGTTGACTTAAAGATAGGGCTTCCCAAGGCAATCAATCTCAATGTTACTGATTGGTCTCATTTTCAGGAGCTTGATTATGATCAGCTCCACTTCAAGTGCTGCTTCTGCCATGAATATGGCTATTTTGCTCGCAACTGCAAAAAAAAATTAGTAGCAGAACCTGAAAAAGAGCAGACAAATCAATGGTCCCAAGTTCAAAAAGCTAGTACTTTTGAACAGGTGAAGGGAAAAGCTGGACATACTAGAAATCGACCTCCTCCAATCATGATTAAATCTCCTAAAACTCAAGCCGAAGAAAATGCTATAGTCTCTTCAAATCCCTTTGTAGTGTTAAGTATTTTGGATGAACATAATTCCCTAATTCTCGAGCAAGGTGAGGTCCAATAATCTGAAGTCCTAGATGAAGAGCTAGAAGCAAATAGAGGGCCTCCAATTTCTATTCTAGAGTGTTTAGAACCGCTTAGTGAAGACACCTCCATGCATGTTATTTCTCCCATGAGAACTACTTCTTCCCCCTCCTATGCAGAAGCTCTTAAGAAAAAAAAACCAATGGAGTCTTCTGACTCTTCGGAGGAAGATGAGCACTTCACAAAAAAGGGTGGAAGAAAGTCTTCCAAAGAGATCATAGAAGAAGAACCTGAGAGGCTTAAGATGCAAGGTAGTCAGGCAACCGTCGAATGGTATTTTGGAAGAAGCAAGCGGAATAGACCCCCTAAAGGTGGTGCTACTCCCTCCTCCACAGGAAAATAATGTAGCTCTCTTCTTGGAATTGTAGGGACTTGGGAAATCCTTTGAACGCTGATGCAGTAAAAGATCTGCTTAAAATGGAACCTTCCGACATCCTACTGCTCTAAGAAACTAAGATAGAACATGAAGCCCTCTTATCTATCAGCAATCCTAAGTGGAATAAGAATGCAGGTAAGGCTGTTAGTGCCCGAGGCACTTCTGGGGGACTAGCTACTTTATGGTCAGAAGACAAATTTCTCCTTATTTCCTCGTTTGTAACCCAACACTGGATTTTCACTGAATTACAACATGTTTCTAGTAAAATTCTTATTTCTCTCTTCAATCTCTACGTGCCAGTAAATTTCCTTGAAAAAAAAATCTGTTGGAATACCCTCTTTGATTATTTGGATTCTCACTCTCCCGTAAATATTAGTGTGGTTGGAGATCTTAATATAATCCTCAATTCGAAGGAAAAATGTGGAGGTAATAGGGGCAAGGACCCTTTACAGGTGTCGTGGATTTCTTAATTCAAGCTAACAATCTCCTTGACATCAAGCCCAAGAAGGGGTGGTTTACCTGGAACAACAATAGAATGGGGATCTCCCGAATCTCTGCTAGATTGGACAGGTTCCTAGTCCAAAGTTCGTTGATGGATGGCACTATTATTTCTTCAAAAATCCTACCAAAAATTACCTCTGACCATCACCCAATTTCTCTTCACGTGGAAACGGAAGAAAATTTAGGACCCATCCCGTTTCGGTTCAGTCCAATTTGGATTGAAAGGGAGGGTTTCTGGGACATTGTACCTCAAGTATGTTCTCAATATATTGCGGCCTCTCCCAGCTTTGTTTGGGAACAAAAGTTAAAAAGCACTAAAATTGCTCTAAAGAAGTGGATAAAAACCCCATCTCCTAACCCAACGACTTGTAGGAAAGCTTCAGTCCAAGCTCTAGCTGAGATTCAAATAAGCATGGAAGACTACGAGATTTTCCAGCCACAACTGGTTGCTGAGCAGACATCGCAAGCCTCCTCTTTCCTTTCATTGCGACAGGAGGAAGAGCATCTTCGTGTCAAATCTCGAAGTATATGGTTAAAAGCCGGAGATAAAAACTCTGTTTTTTTACACTAGCAATACAAGGCCATAATTTCACGAAATCATATTGCTGAAATTTGTAATAGTGATGGAGACACTATCAAAGGCCAATCGATATTACTTCAAGCTGCAAATTCATATTTCCACCATTTATTTCAAGAAGATTTTAATTCCGATGGAAACATGAATGTTGATTTTCTTTTCAACATTCCTCATTTGGTCGGTCATGAGGATAATGTTGATCTTGTGAAACCATTCTTTGAACAAGAAGTTGTAGATGTGATTTGGAGTATGGAGTCGGACAAAGCCCCTGGGACGGACATGTTTTCCATTCACTTCTATAGAGCGTGATGGTACATTATAAAATCCGATTTTCTCCGAATAATTTCAGCGTTTCTCAAGAAAGCTAAAGTGGGAGGAAATACAAACTCTACCTTTCTGGCCTTGATTCCAAAAGAAGTCAATCTGGCTTCTTTTGATAGATTCCAGCCTATTTCCCTCTGTAATGCTTCATATAAAATCTTGGCCAAACTCTTAGCCAACCGATTGAAACCTTTGCTAAGATCTTTAATTTCTCCTCTTCAAGGGGGGGTCGTTAAAGGAAGGCATCTGATTGATAATGTGATTCAAGTCTAGGAAGCCCTTCATTATAGACTTCAAAGGAAAGAAAAATGCATTCTTATCAAGCTTGATATGAAAAACGCTTTTGATCGGGTCAAGCTATCCTTCCTCTATCAGGGTCTATCCTCTTTTGGCTTCAATGCAGAGTTTGTCCGTATGATAAAAGCGTGTACTGATCGACCATGGATCGCACCTCTAGTTAATGGAAGACCAACTGATTTCTTTCAAGACACTGGGGTACTTCATCAAGGGTGCCCCTTATCTCCTTTTCTTTACATTTTGATGGCAGAAGCCCTCAGCCGAAAACTTTCAGTTGAATTGGATGCTGGCTACTTCCCTGGTATTAAGATCGCTACTGGAGTGGATTCTATAAATCATGCTCTTTTTGCTGATGATTCTCTCTTTTTGGGAGGGGCATCTCTTATTATTGCCCGGGCTTTCAATGTAATTCTTCAAAATTTCTGCTGGTCTTCAGGAGGTCTGGTAAACAAAAGTAAGAGTGCAATCTATGGTTGGAATATTGATCATTTGTTTCTTCTTAGGATTTCTCAATCATTGGGATTTCCCGGTTTTTCTAATTGGGACAAGATCTGGGTCCTAGCCCTCCTTCGCTTTGGCTGGAAGTGCTTGGCAAATTGAAATCTAAATTAGTTTCCTGGGGTGGTCAGTGGCTTACCAAGGTTGGTAAATTGATTCTGATTAAGTCCGTCCTTTCTGCTCTACCAATCTATCAGTTTTCTTTGCTCCTTGCCCCTAAATCCATTACGACTCAAATTTCTAAACTCCTCCAAGATTTTCTCTGGGAGGGTGGCAAAGGTAACCATAAGAAGATGCACTTGGTCAGATGGGAAACACTCAAAAGACCTATCACAGAGGGTGGTCTGCAAATCTGGGACCCTGAATTGGTAAATTTGGCAATGGGAGGAAAGCTTATCTCACAGTTATATGCAAATAAAAATCATCCTGTTAGTCAGATTTTTAGGAAAAAATACCAAGGGAAAATCTCTAAGAAATATTAAAACTTCTCCCATCCCCTCAGGCACAACAATTTGGAATCTCTGTAAAAGAGGAATTGATAAATTTCAACAACATTTATATCGAATTCCTGGCACTGGGAAAAAGTTTTTTTTGTGGGATGATGTAATCCTAAGAAATCTGCCTCTATCTTCTATAAATTAGCTGAGTGAGATCAAGATCTAGCAAACCAATAAAGCCCTTCTTCGTCTAGTTGATATTTGTAAATGGGACAGGAATGGGAACTGGGACGGATGGAGCCTTCCTGAAATTCCGGAGCACTTATCTCAGCAGCATAAATTGCTATTTGCATCCTTATCTGGTCTGGCTCCTATAAATTGCTATCTCAAAGACGAGTGGGGGTGGGGCAGCTCTGGTTTTTATTCAGCAGCGAGTGGGTTCTCTTCATTGCAAATCCCCTCGGCTTCCATTTTGTCTCCAGCGACATGGAATTTCGTGTGGTCTCCACTATGCCTCCCCAAAGTAAATTTTTTCAATTGGTTATTAATGCATAGAAGGGTGTCGACGGGCGAGAATTTAAGCTCTCGTGGGTTTCATGGGTCCTATCGCTGCTGCCTCTGTTAAGTAGCAAGTGATACTTTTGACCATTTGTTTATTGATTGCGAATTTTCCAAGCAGGTGTGGGAGCTGGTCCTCAGTGGCCTTTCAATTTCTACTCCTTCCCAAATCTCTGTAATGGATTTTTTTTCCTCCCGGCAAGAGCAAATCCCTGGCAGGAATGGCAAATAGATGCTTCTATAAAATTCGTTGACTGGAAAAAAGTCTGGCAGCTAATTCTGAAATATACTTGGTGGACGTTGTGGCTAGTTCAGAATGATGGAATCTTCAGCAATAAGAAATAGTCTCATGTTCAAGTAGCAATCAAAATTAAATTTTTATTGCAGAATCGATTGGCAATTCTCCATCTTTGCTAATGTTGCCATGCAAAGTCAATGAGTGGCTTGGGAAACGCAAAATGGGCAATAACAAATCGTTTTCTCTCAAACCGAGTTGCTCTCCTTTGTGGAAAATTCGTTGCTCACAGACAGAATTTGCTGACAGTTGGAAGAAATCCTCTTCTGCTAGTGCTTTTATTTATGGGGCGTCTAAAGGAAATCCCAGCACATCTGGGGCTGGGGGGTTGTTAATCTCATCTGATCGATAAATTGAATCTCGTTTCAACTGGGGGCTTGGATTTATGTCCAACAATCAGGCAGAATGTTATAGCCTTCTCAAGGCGTGTCAAATCGCAAAGGCGACCGGGTTCCAGTCAATTCAAATTTATGGAGATTATGAATTGTTGATTAAATTGATTAATTGAGAAGGGCAATTTAATAACTCAGTTTTGAATAAAATTCTGAAGAAAGTCTGAATTACAATAAAAGAGTTTGCAAAGGTGGAATCATTTCATATCTTGTGGGATTTAAATAGAAGAGCATATCATTTGGTTAATAATGCATGTTTGCTGGTGCAAGGTCACCTCAGTCTCAATGGCGAAGCTAATGAATTCTAGTCAATCCCTTAAAGATTGAATTTCATGGAGATTCTCTTTCTTCTGTCAGAAGTCTGCTCATTCTTGTTAGATGACAAATCTTATTGATTGTATTAGGCTGAGAGGACATTTGCTTTTTCAGTGATGGAATTTTCAACAAAAAAATATATATATCTGTTTTTGTTAAAAAAAAACAATGGGATAATCAATTAGTCAATCAACAAAATGTCTCCATGAAATGTAATGAGTTGTTCTCCATCCCACAATAACTTGGGCTACACCCAAATGACAAGGTACCCCCAAATCCTCTATACCACAACATTTATTTTCCTTCAGTGATTTGAACTTCATAATTGCATTGGTATACTTACTTTTACTACTTGGGAAGGACATTACATTTGTAACTCTCACGTAATCTGGGATAAATCACCGTGACACCCAATTGAGGTATTTGGAAGAATAACCTCAACAATGTGAAATGCATTTCCTATAAAGCATTACCTTGAGTTTGAAATTGGATTTTTAGAAGCTCTAGGATTTTCACCAATATGTTCATTTAAGAATTGAAACAACTATTAACGTAGTAATAATGAAGGGCCACTTAACCCAATTATATGACCTCTCAAAATCAATTTTCGTTAAAAGAGTACTCAAAGTTGAAGATCAATAATGGATAAACCCTATTTATTATGATCTAACATTCTCTTTAGAGATTCATGAGATAAAAGGGAAAGGCTTTGGTCATAGTCTTACATGAAGTATTGAGCAACATTATTGGCCTCCAATATGAGGGATCGACGTCGGGACTAATCCCTAGGGGAGGGACACCAATAGTGAAGTGGGGACCAATGGTGGTCATAGAACCCACCATGTCAACAACCCAAAAGATGACAAACGAGAACAATGGTAAAATTACTTATTTAAATAAATGATTATAATACATAATAGGTACAAAAACTACCCATATGTTCACTGAGTCGACAACTGTCCATAAATAGTCTTTTTAATTCCAACTCTGCATGATTGACAAATCTCCTTTACAAACGATCTTGACTTTGCCATATCCAAGTATGTCCTGACGTAGAGATCAAATTGAACCTTAAACCATCCTACATTGCCCAATCTATAAGTACAAATTCTATATCACTTCAATCCTAGAGAATGACCTATGGAGAAGACTCATATAATCAACAAGCCAACCAATCCCAACAGACGTCCTCACTTGCACAATTTTAGGATTATGGAAATCAATTGCACATGCATTGTCAAACACAACCCACCCAATGAAATAAATGAGACCCAACCCATTAAATTAATCAAATCAACCATTAAACTAATTAGAAGCATAAGGATCAACAAAGATAGTTTCTCAAACATTGGTTCATACCCAGATCAATCATACACACTCATTCATAAATTAAATCCATGCTAATGTCACTCACTAATAAAACTCAACAACAAAAAACGTAAAAACACATCAATCATCCTACAATTTACCATATTTGCATTTTAGAATTTCACATTGATTAGCAACATTGTCAGAAGTTTCAAATTTTCAAATTGATTATCAACGCTGTTAGAAGTTTCAAAATTTCAAATTGATTAGCAACACTATCATTACAAGGTGTCTTATGTTTAGGTATTAACACTATTTGAATTATATAAACTATTCAATTCAGGTTATATTATATCTACCTATTAGCTATATATGTTTTAATGTTAGTTGTATATGTTCCATGTTTCAGACATTGAACCATACAAAATTCTTAAGAAGATCTAAACTGTGTTGTAACTAGACAACTTGCAATGAAGATAAAAGAACACTATGAACATACATGCAATGAAATAGATATATCCAAAACTTGGCCTCAAATTCTGTCTAAATCAATTTGGAGGAGGATGCCTTTTCATTCTGAAAACCTTGTTGGTGGAAGATATATTATGAAATTGGGATATCCTGCAATGTTTTTAGAAGGGCGGAGGAATGAAGCTAAATTTAGGGGGTCAAATTTGTGTTGTATTAAACCTCCATTGAAGACTAGGCTCTATATGTTGCTAGCATTGTCTAATTAAGTTATGACTTCCTAGCATTGTATAGACTGGGCAGTTGGAAATCAACAAGCCAAAGACATGGGGATTCTTTAACAGAGCCATAAAAGGGAATTGAGGCTCTTGTGGAGTAGGGAAAGCTGTATTATATTTTATAAATGATCATCGCTTCTCTTTCAAACGTGGCTTAAGCAATGTTAAAAACAATTTGGAAAAGATTAAGGCCATACTTATATTGACAACAATAGCTATAGACAAAGGTTTAACTAAAGTAAATAACAACAATAGTAACAATCATAATGTATTGTCAACAATAGTAACAATAAGAGGTTTAACTAATTAACAACAATAGTAACAATCACAATGTACGGGTTGCAATAGTAACAACCACAATTTATATTTCCAATAACATGTGAATTTAGTATAGTTTGTGTTATAATTGTCTTTGTTTTTGTAGTCATTCCAAGAGTAAACCACATTGGTCATACAAGGAGGACAAGGAGTTGAGTGACTAAGGGTTCCCAACTACGATGCACTTCAGCAGATGAGGACATAACCCAGGATGTTGTTAACAACAATCCTCCTAGGAATGTTGAAGAACATAACAAGGCAAATGCTAATGGTGACATTCCACTGGCAACCACAGTGCAAGGTGCAAGTTCAACCAAGAAGATTAGTGCCAATATAGGATGGACACAAGTGGATATGTTGACTTCAATTGATGATGTAGAATTCAATGGATATTCTATTAGAGAAGCTACCAGAAAACATGGGATTACGCTAACATCGGTGCATTATTGGATAAATGGACTCACTCATACAAAGCAGAAAGGGCCTCTTACAATGTTGATTGAACAAGAGGAGGAAGAAGTGGTTGTTTGGTGTAAGGAGTGGCTCAATTGGGCCATTGGATGGAGTTGATACAACTAAAATTCAATGTTGATCAAATCTATCAAGGAGGTCAAATCCATTCAAAGATGGATTTCCTAGGAAATCATGGTGGGCATGATTTAAAAAAAGGCATCTAGATCTTGTGATACAAACATCTAAAGTAATTGATAGAGACATAAATTTAGCTCTACACCCTACAGTTGTCTCTAGATTCTATGACACTTTATCTAGTGCATATGAGAAACATTCATACACTACAGACCATATATGGAACTGTGATGAAAATGATTTACAAGCAGGAACGGATTCTGGAATTTCCAAATCCAAACTTTAAAATTTCATTCCAAACTTTATAAATTCACCATGCGTCATATTAGGCTCCTCCATGTGGGGGCTTCATTTCGTATTTGAGTTGGTGTTTTCCTAGTGGGGCTCACTGTTGTGAGTGCTTAATTTTTGTAAGGAAGGATGGGTAATGGATTCCCTGATGATTGGTGTAACCCCACAAATGATCTCATAATGGAAGATTAGCTCACTCAGGATTTGATAGATATATGTATATATACATATATAATAATAAAAATTATTATTATTATATAATGGTTTTATTTTCATAAAATGGAGGTTTGGTAGGTTATGTATAATGATTTGTCATAAGAGGCGAAGAACTTAACAAATTTTGTTAATGGCATGTGCATAATGTATGATAAAGATGTAGTAAGAGAAAGGTGGCATGAAGTTTTAAAAATGAGAGTACGTGTAGAGGGGCATGATAGTGCCTTCTTTTCTTCTACCATGGAATGAGGCCAATATGATAGCAATATTGAATTTGGCACACAAACTATGTATATCTCTGCTTTAAACATGGTCCGTCAATCTTATTGACTTGTAACTTGTTCATCATGAGAATTGAGCAACAAACGATCATCTATCCATCATTAGCAATACAACTTAAAATTAGATCATGCTTCATACAATTGAAACTCCCTAAGTGGTGGAAACCCAAGACGACACCAATATAGTTAAAGATTTAGGTTATGGGTGGAAAACTCAAGTTCTTGGAATGGAATTTTGGATTAGGAGTACGATTTTCCTAGGAATTTGTTTTGAAATAGTAAGGTAGCTTGGTAGTGCTTTGTTAGCTCTTATCTATTGACCAAAATGGTGGTCAACACATGCCAACCAACAAAAGCATATCACTTACAACTACGTGTCAGTTCAATAAGAACTTTGTTTTTGTAGACTAGTAGCATAGAATTTGGCAAGTCATTAGAATTATGTAATGCAAATCGACAGAATGTTAAAGGAACTATTAACATGAAAGTGCGATAATAATTATGAAATCATCATACTAACAAAAAGGGTGAGAATCGAGACAAGGCACAAGCACGACACAAGCTATATTCAACAAAGGGGACAAATGAAGGGAAAGAAAAGAAGATGTCGAAAAGAGGACCTCTCACTGCCTACATTGGTGTTCAGGTTGCAAGAACACCATTTAGCTTAACCTAAAACATTGGGTATAGGATTACAACATTCATTATAATTCGTACGTGTATCATTAAATGGAAATATATAACAAAACCCAATTTTCCCATTAGTGTTAATCTTGTGAATCACTTCTTGGTATTAGGAAGGGTATGGATGCCATCTTCTTTCAAGGCCTACATGATTTGGGGTGAAGGATATAGTGGAAGTAATTCACGTTCACCTCACATTAGTTGGGGGTATAGAGATCTATTTGAAATAGGTTGAAGAAACCCCCCCAACAAAGGATGTATTCGAGTGGAAGAGACTTAAACCAAATAGTGGGCTTCCCATGAAGTTTGAGGGATCAAATGTAAGTTTAAGTAGCATTGTCAAGGGAACTATAGATGCAAAAAAAATGGGAAAAGTTCTTGAGATGTGCTTTAATGAGAAAATCCTAAGGCAAACAAGCAACTCATAATTAGGTTCAGTACGCACATTGCAAAGGATGATATTAGTCCACCAATGATCAACCATGATGATGCAAGTTTAGACAATGCAAAAAAATTAAAATAAGAAAAATATTGCGAGGAGTTTGTTGCCAGTATAGTAGCCAAAATACGTTCATTGTGCAAATTCTCTCATGCAAGTAACATCTCAAACCACTATGTGATGTTAGAGTGGAGGGAGATGGGAATGATCACCTGAGTATTTATAGCCCCTGGGATGGCTCAAGTCAACAGTGAATGCTCATGCAACTTTAACATCTCGTTGTATGTGAGAACCATGAATTAAATGAGTATGCAATGGGTGTTATGTGCATGATTACACGTAGAAAATAAGTTTTTGACCTTACACATTGCATTTACCATGATTGATTAATTGCCCCTTAGTATATTTATGTATTAAATTCCTATTACATCATCTTCATTATAATTGTTTTACAAACTAAGTTGTGTTACCCCACATGCTATCATTAATTGTGTAAATTGGTGAGAGGCAAGCCAATTTGTATTATTGTTTAATGTAATATACCTAGGGAGGATAATGTGCGATACATAGGGAGGTACCCAAGAGGATAATGAATGTAATGTGAATAGACCCACTTGGTAGTTGGTGGGTAATAAATATACCCACTTGGTAGTTGATGGGTAATAAATAGAACCACTTGTTAGTTAGGGAAAATATTATAATAACAAGGGGTAGTTGGCATATAAAATACACACAAAAAAGTATGAATACACATGAGTATTATTGTATTGAGTACATTGGAGGTTGGAACCTTAGAAGCGAGTATTATATTGTAACAAGCATGCCTTGCAAAGTGATTCCTTCCATAAAGAAGAATAATTGATAGCATTACCTTACCTTAAGGGTTCTTCTTTATCTATCTCAATGTTGACTTGCAAAGTGATTCCTTCCATAAAGAATAATAATTGATAGCATTACCTTACCTTAAGGGTTCTTCTTTATCTATCTCAATGTTATTACTGTGTAGATGAATTTTGATATTTCCAAAGTTAATTTTAAAGTTTTTCTTTTTCTTTTATACCAAAGCAAGCTACTCTTAAAATGTTAATGGTTGAAAAAACAGCTACACCTTCCACCTTTTATCTTATTATATGGCAATAATGTCGCTAAGACCTTTGATGTATGAATGAGTTATTGTTTTAGCCCTTGAATTTAAGCAACTTTCATATAATTTTTATATTATGTGTCATGTGAATTGAATATGCTAAGCCTAAAATAATTGTAAAAGACAAAGTTATTTTATATCTTATGCGATGAAACTCGTAAAAAATTTGTTTGTATGCCTAGCCTAATTACCGTTTTTTTGTGACGTGGAGTGGTAATGATTTTACATTTTTATAAAGAAAAACTAAGCATGCACCATGGAGAAAATAATCTACAATGATATATNTAGCAATAAATGTTGCAGATGCCAAACATATAAGCCATTGAATTAAAACCCGGTCCAATTTCAACGGTTGTATGCCTGCAACCACAACATTTATTGCTACGCTAAGGGGTGCTTATTGCATGTCTTATGAGACCATATATTATTAAACAAAATTAATGTGTAAAAATAGTTTTCATCTCAACCTAATGTTTTTTTGGACCACATAAAGTTGGAAAGAAAACCAAAACAAGGTGGTTGCATGGTCAAAAACATATATTTACTATTATATGTTCAATTAGAAGTGGAATCCAAAGAGGAAATTGCATTGATGTTGGGCTTCTCCCCACAAGTCTTTCACCCTCAAAGGATTAACCTTAACCGTATTTTTTGCTCGAGCCGGGAGGCGAAAGGATAATCGAGTTTTTTCATAGGACGAAAGTCTGACGGGGCATGGCAAAATGTATTAGGCGAGGTGGCGGAGCCTCCCAAGATCCGGGGAGATACAGATTGCAGATCGGGGATATACCAATAGATCTAGAAATGAATAAGGATGGAAAACCGATGGTTCAGAAGCCAGGGCAGTGCATGCCTAAAGCAGCCCTGATCCCAACCATGCCCATAGATCCCCCAAGATCAGGGAAAATATCTAGTATATGTCAGGCCATGCATTGATTGGGAATTGATGGGAATGAAACTGTCAGAAAAAAGCCCTAGTTTGGTGTATTAAATATTCCTAGAAACCTAAGGGGCACTATGATCTTAAGCTAGGATCCAAGGGTTTCTTCACCATCTCTTTCTTCAATGTAGAAGACTAGAATAGAGTCTTGGATGGGGGTCCATAATTTTTCTATTCAGTGGGCCTCTTTCTCAGACCTTGAAAAGAGAAATTTTGCCCAGACAAAGAGGGCATGAAAGTAGCTCCAGTCTGGACCAGGCTATATTCTTTTCCTGGGGAATACTAAAATCCAGAAATATACACTCATATCTGTGTGTACATGGATCTGACCAAAGAACTCCCAAAAGTGATTCAGATGACATGGGACGATGAAGACTAGCTGCATACCCTAGATTATGAGCATATCCATTTTCGCTATAGAAGATGTCATGAATATGGTCATTTGTTTGGGGATTGTCCCATGAACCACCCAAATATTTCCATAGGGAAGGAAGAGGAAAAGAAGGACCAAGGGTCTACGAGGGTACCATTCAGAAAGAGAGGAGGACGGAAGCAAGAGAATCAGGAAGTCCACAAGAAGACAATGGTATCAAACAAATTTGAGATACTAAAGGACCTTCCGAAGGAAACTATTGACAATCAAAGGGAAGGTAAACATCAAGACAAAACCCCCAGGAAAAGGAGGAAGCGGTTTCCCAGATCGAGGAATTAACAACCAAAAGAAAATAGCTAGAGGAGGAGCGAGAACTAAGAGATGAATAAGAGGATATAGACATCAGAGATCTGGACCTGGAAGGGATAGAGCAGGCATGCACATGCGTAGAAAAGTGTTATGTCCCATAGGAACAAGTAATCCTGCTAAAAGAAGCCATCCTTAGAGCCCGAGCCTCCAACCAACTCGGGATAAGCGCGGGTTCTCACAAGGAGACAAAACGAAAGTTCAAGGAACCCACCAAGAAATCATATAGGAAATTAAATAAACAGAGAGTGGCGGAAGCAGGCAAGCGACTGGTGGAGTTGGGTAAGTACCCAACCATCAAGGAAACGCTCAAACTGTAAGTAAAATTTCCCAATGAAGATCTTATCATGGAATATTAGGGGCTTAAATAGCCTACATAAAGTTAAAATATTGAGTAAAAAGATCAAGCGAACAAATATAGCCATAGTTTTCTTACAGACCAGGAGCTCAGATTGAGGATCTAAGTAAGAAAATCTGGAAGGGTAGTTTAGGAATATGCATTGATGCAAAAGGCTATGCAAGATGTTTAGGGATCCTCTAGGACCCTACCAGGGTCAGCTTAGGGGGATTCCATAGTACTAGATGTCTTGTATCAGTGGACTTAAAGGTAACAGGATTTCCAATGGAAGGGATGATTATGAATGTTTATGGACCTCACACGCTTTCTTAAAGAAGGATCTTTATCAGGTCTTGCCGAAAGATTCGGGAACAGGTGCCTGAAGCCCATTGGATAGTTGGGGGTGACTTCAATCTTATCACCCCTTTAGAAGAAAAAAAGGGTTGTCGGTGCAGAGTGGAGGAAGAATGTGAAAGCTTCTGATACACCATTGAGGAACTAGCACTAGTAGACATTATCCTAGGGGAAGGATGGTTTCCTTGGAACAACAAACGGATGGGGGAAAGGCACATTGCTTCCCGGCTTTACCGATTTCTGGTCTCGGAATCCATTATTGATCTGGGCAGCAAAATGCCTTCAACCACTCTCCTAGGAATAGGATCTGACCACTGACCCATAGAATTGAAGTGGAGTGGGCTGGGATCTCGGTTCAAGAAACCCTTTTGATTCGAACAATTCTGGCTCGAACATCCATATTTCAAAGAAAAGGTGAGAACTTGGTGACGATGAGGGCCAGAGCATGTATAAATTCCAACAAAAACTCAAAGGGATGAAAAATAGAATAAAAAAGTGAAACAAGGAAGAATTTAGGAATATTTTTGTAGACAAAAAGCTCATTGGATCTCGCATCTAGGAGATCCAATCTATTGGGATGAACAAAGGATACAATAATAACCTGCAAGTGGAAGAGTCTAGACTCTGTTCTCAATTAGAGGAGCAGGAAAAGCAGAAGGAAATTCTTTAGCGACAGAAATCTAGGAATCGATGGTTGAAAGAAGGGGAGAGGAACACTAATTGTTTTCATTGATCGGTCATCCAAAACAGGATGCAAAACAAAATCTTATCCATCAAGAATGCTAGATGTGAATGGGAGGAAACTAGGGAAGGTATAGAGACTTCCATGAACCAATTTTTGTCTTAGATAATGTTTGAACCAAGGAAGGACAGGAAGGAGAACATTGCCAAAATTACCCAACTCATACCATCTCTGGTTACCCAGGATCAAAATGACCTACTGATGAAACCTATAACCCTCTCGGAGGTAGAGGAAGTTGTTTTTCAGATGAAGGAAGGAACGACCCCAAGCCCATATGGATTTATAGTCAACTTTTTTTGCCAATTCTGGGATCTAATCAAGATGGAAGTCTGAACGATTGTGGAAGACTCTAGGGTTTCTGAACGAATAATGCAAGTATTCAATGCAACCTTTATCACGGTCATTCCAAAATGCGAAGGGGATGAATCCCCAAATGAATTCAGGCCTATAAGCCTTTGCAATGTCATCTACAAGATTACTACCAAAGTAATTTCAAGCATATTGAAGCCCCTCCTCTTGAACCTCATATCACCAGAACTTTTAGGTTTTGTGAAGGGTAGGCAAATAACATACGGTATTATTTTGGTCCATGAGTTACTCCATTCCATAAAAATTCAAAAAAATCCGGACATGATGGTTAAGTTGGACATTGCAAAATCTTATGATAAGCTTAACTTGCAATTCATTAGAAGCATGCTCGAAGATTTTGGGTTTCAAAGAGATTGGGTGGATTAGATAATGAACTTAATAACATCAACCTTCTTCTCTATTTTAGTTAATGGAGTCCCCTCTAGAACTTTCAAGCCAACAAGAAGGATTAGGCAAAGGGGATCCCTTACCCCCTTTCCTTTTTATTCTAATGGCAAAAGGGTTGGGTCGAGTAATTGCAGCCTCCCGAGACAACAACGAAATCAAGGGTATGAGAATTCATCCATCAGCGGCTAAACAAACCCACCAACAATTTGTGGATGACACAATGCTAATGGGGTACCCCTTAGTCCAAGAAGCTAGGAAGTTTAAGCAATGCTTGCTGGATTTTGGCAAAGCCTCGGGGTTGGAGACTAATGGTCAAAAGTATTAGGTTTTCTTCTTCAACATACCTAGGATCACCAGACGAAACATCTGTCGAATCATGGGATTCCACGAGAGCTCCCTTCCATCCAAGTATCTTGGAACACCTCTAGTAAATTCACTAGCAAATAAGGGTTCCTACAAGGAACTCCTTGACAATATGAAAAACCGCTTGATGAATTGGACTCTAATGCCCCTCAACCTGGCATGAAGAATGGTGTCTGTAAAATCGGTCCTTCAGGCAATTCCAACCTATCTTCTGGCCACCTTGGCAGTCACGAAAGCAGTTCTTAAGAAGACTAGGAACATACAAAGGGATTTACTGTGGAGTGGAAACAATGAAAAAAGGAAGTGGGACCTAGTGAATTGGGAAGCGGTCTGTACGTCGAAGCATCATGAAGGCTTGGGTCTCAGAGACCCTGAGAAGGCCAGTATAGTGAGCTGGGCCAAGCTTTTGTGAAGATGGGTAGCCCATGACAGATAACCATGGGAGGGAGTATGGCATGTCAAATATGCGAAACGGTGGGAGAAAAAATAGCTCATCTGCTTCTTAGAAGACTGTCTTGGGTCTCATATCTGGCAAACGACTTGGGAAGGAAGGATTTTGGTCCAGGACCATAGTTTATGGGAAAGCCAGAATGGCCAGACAACCCGGGTGTGGGAGGATTCCTGGCAATAATTACCCCCACTTGGACACATCGAAGATTTAAAAAAAATAAAGGAATCTTGTATATCCCATGGTTTGATGAGGGTAAGTGATATATGGCAGACTTAGACAACCGAGCAGGACTTTTGAGCATGGGCTCACAGGGCATGGTGGCTTCATTTTGGGTTAGGAGAGGAAGTGGACAAACTGGAAGAAACCCTGGACAACCGGCGAATACGAACTCAACTAGGGAATGGAAAGCTCACGTGGGGTTACAACCAAAAGGGGTCTTTCAAAACCAAAGAATCCTATGATATCCTGATTGGAGCTGACATCCAACCCACAAAAAAATGGGGAAATCTATGTAAGAAGAAATTATGGCCCAAAATTACTACCTTTAGTTGGCTTGTACCGAGAAACAGAATTATTATAAGCAAAAATCTCATGAAAAGAGGGATGGTTGGCCCTTTCTATTGCTGCCTGTGCGAGTCAAAGGTTGAGACCACCAGTCACCTTTTGGATACCTGCAACTTCACCTCTACCATTTGTGACCAAGGAGTAGAAATCTTTCAAAGAATAGATTGGATAAGACAAGACTCGACCAGAACCATCTCAGAGTGGTCCAGCAAACCCTTTGCAAATCCCATCATTAATCACTTATGGGATCTTTTTCCCCACTTTGTGATATGCTAAGTGTGGTGCGAGCATAATTTAAAAACCTTCCAAGGGAAAAGCAGTACTGTTAATAAATCTTGGGACACTATCACGGCTAGAATGAGAGAAATTGTAAAGGTAGGGACCTAGAGCGAGGTAGATTGGGAATCCAGTGGGGTGGAAGCCCCCATCCTGCACTCCTGGAACCTAACACGCCCTTCGTAACCGGCAGCAAACAGGAGCAAATCAACCAAATCTCTATCTAGTAATACTAAATGGGAGCCTCCCCTAGAGGGCGTGTTTAAGCTCAATTTTGACGGAGTATCAAACGGTGACCCATGCATGGTAGGTTATGGGTTTATCGTGTGTGCCAACAGAGGAAGAATGCAAGGTTTTGGCCATGGCTTCATCGAGTGAAAGACCAATAATGCTGCCAAAATTGAAGGCCTCTTACAAGGCATCGTAATGCTTAAAGAGAACAGTTGGATGCCAGCCATCATAGAAGGAGACTCATAGGTAATCATCCAAATGGAAATCAAACTCCAGAATAGTATGCACGCTGCTAAGGTGGCGCAATCATGGCGCTTGGAAGGGAGAGTGGAGTGACTCCAGGGGGTCTTTTGCGAAGGATTGGCAATAAGCTTCAATCACACCCACCATCAAGGGAATAAGGTGGCAGACCTGTTGGCAAACATGGGTATGGAAACACCTCGTGAAATTAAGGCCACAGTGTGGAGTGAGATGACCGATGAGACCGATCGGGGTAGCTGTGTTCGTCTCGCGAATCAAGACATGCAAGGTAATCATGAAATGAGTCGAGAGGGACATCAGGAATATCAAAATATCTAAGTAAGGCACGTGGTTGATCGATAGGAGGGAGAGTGGCCATGTGAAGAGCTGGTGGTCTTTAATTCCACCTGAAGCCGAGGCCCGAACTCCATATTTTTGTAGGAGTGGAAGCATGAGTGCTATAGAAGACAAATATGGTTATTTGTGCGAGCGAAATACGATCCAAACTAAGTACCGTACCCACCACATCATGATCTGTAATGTTGAAATGATGCTCCTAATTCGAAACATGCTATTTGGAGAGGCTGGTGATGACGGCCATAACCGCATTCACAGTTTCTGCTATTCTGTTTCTATAATAAGAACTTTTGGAACAAGGAAGGTGTCATTTTCTGTAAGGTTTCTGTGTGGAAGGCGGGACGAGAGCATGGATGAATGCAAAGGGAGGGGGAAACGTTCGGTTAGTCAAGTGGACGATTTAGGGAGAGGAACAAGAGCACAACGAAAAGCATTGTGGGAAGCAAGGATGTGTGCGCTTGAACTCCCTAGTGAGATTCAACCTACTTATGTTGAGATGCATGTGTAACGTTTCCTACTTGAAGGCATCATCTCACACCTTGCTAGCAAATATTTGATCTTAGTAGTGTGTAGAGATTAGTATGGGATCAACATGACAACATTAAGGGTATAATTTAATTTCCTTTTGTAGGCATGCTTGGGCAACCTAAGGAATAAATAGGATAACCCAAACAAGAGTGGAAGATTACATTTTCACCTAGGAGACCAACTACCCTGGAAGAGGGTAGGATATTAGTAAAGGACACCCACTATGGAAACAAGTCGATTCCCAGGAAAAGAACAATAACACTGATATAATGAGTAGTGTAGGTAGAAGTCGAGTTGCCACCCATGTTTTGGCGAAAATCGGGAAAACTAGGAGAAGAAGAACAATAAGATTCATTAAGTTAATTATGGATAAATTTATTTAATGAATTTATTGTTGTATGGGGATTGATTCCATGTGATCAAGTTTGGAACACCAAAAGAAAAGATTGGTCAAGACAAAGCAAATATAAGAGCTAAACTAAAACTAGGTTGATTATCTGCTTTTACTATGCTAATCTACTTTAGTTAATGGAATGAGGGTCGAATCTTAAAATGAAATATGCAAGAACTAAAGTAAAGCTTTATCTTTCCCTCACAACCACATGAACACAACAATCATAAAAAAACAAAGAGGATCAGGCCTCCTTTACATGCTTGATTTCACAAAATCTTTTTATAAAACCAAAACAGTTTCCTTGATCTCCATAAGTATATTAAACAAAAGGAAACAAGCAAATAATGAATAATTATGCAGAAGAAAATAATTATAATTTCAATACCATGAGACAATTTTTTTAAAAGATTTAATCCATCATTTAATTATATATATAACATATATGCATAACAACAATGTGTATATATATATATATATACCATTACACATGAGATGGTTGGCCTCTTAGAGGGAACACTAGTGCACTTGGGAAGGTAGGCAAATCTCGTCGCTCCTCACCATGACAATCAGGTCTTGAGCTCACCTTGACCTTATGTATGTGGTAAAACCCCACATATTCCCATGCGTGGAAAAAACCCTCATGTACATGGCCTATCACTTAACCCTAGTCACTTCCTTGTGGCAACTTCCTCCAATGCCCCTCCAATCCAACAAATCATCTTTATATAGTGTATAAGGTCCAATACCAAAAAGTAATGAATTTTAACATTTGGATCACAACTTATAATTTGGTAACAAATATACGAAAACTAATTTTCTTTAAATCTTTTACATATTTTTCATTTTTATTCTTTTAACTTCAAAACTCTTTTCTTTTTCATTTATTTATTTTCATGTGGAAAATTGGTCTGTGACATTCTCCCCTCCTCAAATTGATGATGTCCTTGAATTCATCTGTATCAAAAATTCATTATTAGACATCCTTGTTTTAAAAGTAAATATCCTTGTTTATAAAAAATTCAAACCTCTCCCCCCCCCCCTTCTCTCTAAATGTTAGAACACCAACATGAAAATCATAGATCATCAAACATCAATAAATCAACATGAGTTTGAACAAAATCTAATAATAACATAATTTTAACAAATTATATTCCAAAAGTAATTATTCATTGGACTCAACAATTCATAATCATGTTGTTAGTACCTTAATTTAATTGTATCTATCATCATAAATTTATTTTAAGGAAAAACATAAAATCTTAGAATTTTTTTTTCAATTATTTGCAAGTAATTGACAAACATCCACATAAGAATTGAACATTGAATACTAAGATGAAACACATTTTTAAATGTCAAATGCATTTAACTTTCATAGTGCTATTTTAAAACTCATGTGAACAATTATCACATCATGCAAACTATCACACGACACCAAAACACTATAGAGATCAACCAATACGAGAGCACCACGTTTTTCTGTAGTATCTCTATCACTTGTTCCAATATTTAAAACACTTCCCTCTTAACCACTCTTTTAGTCAAGCTAATATAGGTCCTTCTACTATTATGCTCCATCGTGAAATTATTTTATAGTTGCAACAAGGAGGATCATGAACATGGTATGGCTATTGTGATTTTCTCCACCAAGATACATCAACAAATCTAGCAAGTTGTGACTCTATAATAATACAACTTAGTTTGGATTACAAGCACTTATGACAATGATATTTATTATGTTGTGACAATCATATTGTGTCATTATCATGTTTATAGTATCAACTTTGATGGTGAATAATCTTAGAATAATCCTTATATATTATCATGATTTTCACAGAACACTACATATATCTTTTTCCAACATAATATTCACACAACTCTCAACCATTCTACCTCACATAATATATGTGCGTGTGTGTGTGCGTGCGTGTGCACATGCACACATGTACCATGATGGGCTAGATTACTGGGTTGAGTACTTTAAGCATCATGCATGAAGTATCGAGGTTGATCCCATAGGTTGGTTGCCTCCATTGTGTGTCTCACTCAATGCCTATACTGGATCAGGCACTATAATTGGCGTCGACATGTATAACACTGATTGTGATTTGCAAACTACAGGGAAGTGGTTGAGGGTTTTCCATCAGGATTTTTCTTAGAATAATAATAATAATCACACACATATATTTTCCTTGAAAAATAGATCCTTAGGAAACCCTTGAGCACTTATCACCATTTTGAGGATGGTACTTAGTATAAAACGGGAAACATAGACCTAGTATGATTGACCCAACATAGACATATAATGAGACCCACATATATCACATACATTGCAAATGTATCTAGTCCAAGGACTTAAACCCACAACCTCTTATTTGTAATTAATAACGCTCAACCATTTGAGTTATCCCACCAATGTATTTTTTATCTTTGTAGACACACACACACACATTCACATTTTTTTCCAAGAAAACCTCATAAGATCCCACCACTTCCTTGGAACATCCAGATGTAGGGAAACTTAAGAATCGACAATAATAGCTATTGGTAATCTCAAAGGACTTAACTAGATTTAAACATGTGACCTAAGGCCATTAGGAACATGCTTTCGATGGATAACTAGGCTAACCCTTGGGGCTATATGTGTGCACACATACACACATAGACACTCATTGTAAAACCCTGGGGATATACAACGATTGAGCTTAGTTAGTGTATATTCCCCCCATGTAACTTCAAGTGACTTAACTAGATTTTAACTTGTGACCTAAGGCCATTGGGAACATGCTTTCGATGGATAACTGAGCTAACCCTTGGGTATGCATGCCTAGACATACACACATAGACATTCATTGATCTAACATTTGGGGCTATATGCATACCCACACATACACACATCGACACTCACTGATTCAACCCTTGGGGATATACAATGATTGAGCTTATTTAGTATATATCACCCCCCTCTCTCTACACATGCACACAATCAATAAAACAATGCGAGGGATCAAATCTTTAAATGTGCAATCATAAATGAGAAGAAAGTTGACATTCATAATGTTAAAGTTAAAAACCATATTAATAAATACTAGTCTAGATCCATATGGACCCATATCTATCAACTGTCGAGAGAAGTGCAACCTTTCCTTAAAATTTTCTTTCAAAAGAGGCTTGCGGTTCCAAAGATCTCATCTCACACTTGTTTCTTTCAATTTTTTCATTTAAAAGATATTTACACTTTGACATTGATACTTGATAAGTCCAAGTTAATATTATTCTAGTCTAGTGATATCTAAATTATCCTTGATATTTTTTCATTTAAAAGATATTTACACTTCGACATTGATACTTGATAAGTCCAAGTTAATATTATTCTAGTCTAGTGATATCTAAGTTAATATTATTCTAGTCTAGTGATATCTAGTGTAAGAACATGTATTTCCTTCTATGAGGTTATAGGTTTAAATCAACTTGAGGAGGTAGGGTATGTACACCTTCATACACAAACAATGGGGTCTCATACACAAAGTTAGTATTCTCTAAGTGGGATGGATCATAATGAAAGACTTAATAAATACTACACAAGTTTAGTTAATATAAAAAATGACAAGATCTCATAACATTGGATTAAAACCAGCGTAGTTTCATTTTCACTATAATCTATCAAGCTTCAAGGGATCCAATCCTTTAGAATGCAAATATTTTTGTGCTGAGAGGGGCTCTACAACCCAGTATGGGGGAGATCTTGTAACGTTACATAACCTTATTTTTATTAATAAAAAATATTTTTTTAATTATATGCCAAAATAAATGTCGGCCAGAAAAACAATTTAATATGGGGGACATGTTGTAATCTTCCTACCTAACAAAACAATAAAAAAATAATAATTATCCCCCCCCAAAAAAATGTGGGTGGAAAAAAAAACACAATATGGGGGAGATGTTGTAATGTTCCTACCTAAGAAAATAATAAAAAATTAAAAATTGAATTATCGCCTAGAAAATGTTGGCCTTGCACATGGTTTTAAAACCATGTGCAAGGTTTTCTAAACAACCCATGGTTTTATTGTACATGGATTAGGAGGGCCTTGCACATGGTTTTAAAACCATGTGCAAGGCCTCCTAAACGACCCATGGTTTTATTGTACATGGTTTATGAGGGCCTTGCAAATGGTTTTAAGACCATGTGCAAGGCCTCCTAAACAACCCATGGTTGTAGGACGGCCTTGCATATGGTTTTAAAATCATGTATGGGGAAATGTTGTAATGTTTGTTCCTTAAAAACTAAAGAATAATAATAAATATTATATGTGGGCCATAAATAATGTTAAATATTAATAATAAAAATATTATATGTGGACCTTAAATAAAAAGATGTGTCTTTTGGTTTGAATCAAATCAATGGCTATATATATAGGACACATAAAAGTTGATAGTTCATTGAGTGCAATACCTAAGAAGAGGTTTGCACCTCTAGAGATTTGACATAGAGCCTAAGATTTGCATTCTAAGGGATTGGATCCCTTATAATGCAAATATTTTTTATGTTAAATAAAAAAAACATTCTAATTGCATGCTCTACAACCTATTGTGGAAAATAGAATCCATGTCCACCCATAAAGTAATAAATTATGAAAAATAAATAAAAAAATTCATGAAGTTTATAAAAAAATTATTAAAACTTGGAAGCAAGAAAAGAATCAAATTTTTTGAGTTCAAAATATAAAAAAATACACAACAATAAATTGGATCCCTCTCCATGCTTAAATCCCAGTTTAAAATAGATCTATGCAAAGAGTTAAACAAGTTAACCTATTATCATTATAACCTAAATCTTGAGAGCACTTAAAAGTTTATTATTTTGATACTTAATAAATTTACTATATAATGTTGAAATTTTACTTTTAATTTGAGATTTTTTTACCTATTTTGAACCTTTTTCATTGATGGTTTTGAAATTGAATAAAGTACAAAATCCTTAAATTTTATGTGTTCATTATTAACACATTAAGAAATTGGATCCCTCTCCATGCTTGATAGATCCCGATTTAAAATGAATCTATGCAAAGAGTTAAACAAGTTAGCCTATAATCATTATAACCTAAATCTTGAGAGTACTTAAAAATTTATTATTTTGATACTTAATAAATTTACTATATAATGTTGAAATTTTACTTTGAATTTGAGTTTTTTTTACCTATTTTGAACCTCTTTTTTATTGGTGGGTTTGAAATGGAATAAAGTACCTGATCCATAAATTTTATGTGTTCATTAACACAATTAGTGTCATTTTTTTTCCTTATAAATGTATCTTATTTTACCATTTCTACTTAAGCAAAGGAATATAATAATAATAATAATTTATTTTTAAAAACACTATAACAATACTTTATTTTACAATTTTATTTATTTATTAAACAATATATATTATAATAATAATGTATTTGTTTAGAGATCAATTTTGATAATTTATTACATGGGTCGAGGATCCAATCTGGCTACCACTATACCTCTATGTGCTCCACACACCCCACAAGCATAGGACACGGGTAAAGCCCAGTGTGATTTGAACTAGAACTTCATATCAAATGAACCGCCAATAAACCACCGGAATACAAACATAATAAAAAATACATTTTAAAATAAATTATGAATTTAAATTAATTCATATTAAAATATATCAAGATTTTAAATTAATTCATATCAAAATATATCAATTTCTTAGTCCTCTTCAAAATTATGTTCACACTTTGTGACCAAATCTTCTTTTGTATGCAACGCTTCAAACAAGGAACAACTTAAAAAGAAATAAAACAAATAAATCGGTATAAAAAAACAATAATTATTAGAAGTTGACAAATATTAATAAGGGAAGAGGGCGCGGATTGTTTTATTTTTGCGTGAGGAGAGCGAGCTCAGGAGGAGCGAGCGAGTGAGGTGCAGAGGGTGGATTATGTCGTTAATCTCATTAACAAGTTGGTGTCCGAAGAAGTGAGAGTTCAAGGATCGAACTCCAGCAGCTCCGGAATCCGCCACTTCCTCTTCACCTCAAGGTACGTATGACACACACTCATACTTTATTTTCTTTCATCCTATCATGAATATTCACTGCAACCACATATTTGTGTAAAATATTCCATAAAACCCCAAAGGCACGCATTCATTTCAGTGGCAGACATAAGCTGGTTTGCATATAATATGGCTGTAACCTGCCCTCGAGTTTTCGTGAGTGCCCAAACAGCCGTAATATTTATTATGCGTTCAGCTGATCTTTGCTACCCGTTTTGTTAACTGTAAGATGGGACAAATTTAGCCAATTTAAGAAAATTCTTGTCGGGCATCTTAAGGCACTGAAGAATATATTTTAATTGGGTTGCAACCCTCAAGTGGTCAGCTCAGTTCATAGGAATACAAGTTTAATATCGTGGGTACATCGCGGAACACTCCTGTCTGGTGTTTTGGTCAAGAGCTTATATCTAGAGGTGAAATGTTTTGAGGCCTCGTTCATATTTTAATTACACAATAAGGGGACATAGAACTGATTAGACGAGTTCCATTTTGCCCTTATGGATAAATTAGAGTAAGTTCCTATGCTGGTTGGGTTCTGTCTTTTCCTTTGCGACACTGAAATCTGCAAAGATTGCCGCAAAGGCAAATTTTTCCTGAATTGACTAAAAATTTAACCATTTTAAAATTGTCTTTGGATGTATTTCAAGCATAGTTGAAAAAATTACTAAGCAGGCCGAGTCAAACTCTGCCCGGCTCTGCTGCCAAGCCGAGTTAACTTGGTCCCAAGCAGGCTAGTCAAGCTTGCCAGAAGTGAGTCAGTCCTGACCGGTTCTTTGCAGCCCAGTGAGTCCAGCTTGAAAGTCTGATAAACTAGCAGGTGTCAAATATAAACGCCAAATAGGAAAAGAGAAACACTTATTTTGATCTATATCCGTTGTTGAATTTTTACCAAATTTGAGTCGAGTTCTTGCACGCTGGCGTTGTCAAGTTGTTTGTTGAGACACATTTTCAACATATTCAAGGAAGCTGCAGGCAATTAGGGTTTTTATTTTGATCTTGAAAGCTTAGGGATCAAATGCGCCTTGGTGCTTATTAAGCACGCACGACGTTCTCACTGTGCCTTTGAAGGCCTGCACTTGCTGCTTATGAATTTTTGACCATCACGGTAACTATACTATAGATCAACAATAGTTGCTCTAGTTCAAGGCCATAACAATTTTTGAAGGATTGTTTAAAATGATCTTATAATTCATATAAGTATCATGGGATCTTCTATGGTTATTGCATTCTAATGTACTCATTAAAGTACTATTTTTCCTCCGCATTGTTTCCTTCATAGTTACTAGACTTGACTCTTAGAATAGGTTGCCAAGGCAAAGGAGTCAAAGATTTTGATTGGACTCGGGGAAAATTTTGGTAATCACAAAAATTTAAAACATATGAATACAAAAATTTAGCTCCTTAATGGGCTTAAATTAGTGAACAGGGTGATTTTTTTTGCGGGTTGTTGGTCACACCCGTTGAACTTGGTCAATGACTTGCGAGTTTTCACTGGTCATTATCATGTTTGCCAATGAGTTGGGTCAAGCCTATAGGTCACGGTTTGACTAGACATTCATTTTACTATGCTCTCTTTCCATGGAAAGTGTTTCCCATGTAGCAAAAGAGGTGCTCTAAGAACTTAAATCAATATATAAACATTAATAGAGTGAAGGGCAAGCTTCCAACAACGATCTAAATTAATCAGCTTTGGAAGTGGCTTTCTTTAGTTTATAATAGCAAATAAATTATAATAGTCATTGATTTTATGTAAGGATGTGAATGGCCATATGGGATGAGTTTATTTTTGAGAAATTGAATTGCATTACCTTTGCATCTATTTTAATAGGCCAAAAGCAATCTAAGACAAACAACCCATTATAAGGTAATGCAGCTTACTCCTAGCCATACATTTAATAGCATTCACCAAAGTAGCTTCTAACAAAAATAGATAGATGAAATGTTGTATCTCTTTATGATTCTATCATAATTTCCCCAAAGGGAAAGTGGCTCCTTGAGAGGCACAAAGAATTGAATCTTTAAAAAACACTTTAGTTCAATAAAATCGTAATGGTCAACCCTGGTTAGTTCAAATCATAGATAAGATAAATAAGATAAGAAGCTATATTGATGTCCACGAATGATTGCAAAATTAGGTCAATGGGCCTCAATTGTACAATCCAATGGTGACACACTGTGGGAATGTGGAAGCAACTCCTAGAAGGTGAAATATTAATCAAAATAAAATATTAAATAATCTAAGTATTGAATAACAGAAATCAAATAACCAAACGCATAAGCATATACAACATGATGAAGCTTCTCATCCTCATTAGAAGAGGAAGCCCCAGATTCACACTAAAAACAATAATGAATTAGAGGAAGATGAAGTCATCTCTATTGAACCACCAACCACAGGGAAGGAGACAATACATTGCCCAACAATGACATCAAGGGAAAGTCTAGCGTTGAGAAGTTGAGGTTGTGTAAGTCTAGGCAAAAGTCAAGGCCGATTCACTAAGACATCCTCTAACACTCAAGGATGTTGGAAAAACCCTCGTGATGGAATATCGGTTCCTCTTTTAGGTGGGAATGAAGTTGGGCAATTGAAGTATGCTAAGATCAAGATTTCCTTAATAGCTTGGTGAGGGTGAGCCTGCTAGCAGAAGGTAGAGAGGAGGTCTGTGGTTATATTGGTCTAATATTTGATGTGTCTTGGATCTCTGCTTGTTGCTTGATATTGCCCACTGTTGAGATATAGGGGAAACACGAAATGATCATCTTGATCGGGTCCTTATAAGATCTATCTCACATGTCTTTGTACTTTATAAAAAGTGCTAGGGAACTCCATGTTGGATAGCAGAAGATGATCGTGAGGAAATCTTGTCTCAGTAGAGGCAATAGGACCTCTTGCTGATCTCATAATAAATGGGACATGGGAAGATGAGGTGCTCCTTCCATTCAATCTCCTATAGGTGACACTATTGACAAATCCTCTTTGACCGAGAGATGTAACAATGTTTTAATGCGAAGTTGGTGACAACAAACCTTGCACTGGCCTAGAGACACGCTAAGGCGATGCATCCAATATCTCTGAGTATATTTAGGCTTGACAATTAGATTGTCTCTCAATGGTATGACTATGAAGTGATCAAGTAGAATGCCATCTTAGAACTGAGATCCTTGGAGGGAGGTGTTATGATGTTTTGAAATAACGTGCTTTGTTAGTGAATATTACTTGAGAGCAATGTTCCCCCAAGTTTTCGGGACACGGGAGCGTGGGAGTGATGAAACGCACGTTGGGGACGTGTGGAGACCACACAAATTTTTTTCGGGAAATTCAAGGGGGACGAGGGGGCATCGAGGTCATAAAAAATATAATAATATTATAAATCTCGGCAATAGCAATTCATCCTTTATAAATATAGTTTAAGCTGCTCCTTATAAGTACAGTCTAATTCTTTAATGATTCAACACACTTCAACATTGTGTAAATCCATGGCATAGATGTTGTAATGGGGAAATGTGACCTGCGAGCCCTATTTCTTCATGATTCCAGAGGGCATCACATTATTTGAGGATTTCAAGTCCAATATACAATTATACAAGAGTGAACTATTAATCCTATATTGGAATCCTATTGATCAATAATAGCCTATGCCCGCCTCCTCTAGGCTTTTAGCCCTTGCCTCTACCTTGAATCTCGAAGTTGATCCTCGAAGGACATTACTCAACACCCTACAATTTTGATGAAACTTCATAAACCAAGCATTAAAATAAGGTAGAATTAGAAGAAAAAAAGCATGCTTAATAAGTGATTTTGCTTGACTAAAGGGTACATTTAGATTAAGGTCATGATAGAGGAGTTTAACAATTAGCACCACCAACATCAAGGTACATAGAGAGGTTGATGTGCTTGATTAAATGACAATCCCTTAACCTCATACATGATAAAATCCAGTGGAAACATTGCAATCCTGAAATCCTGAAAAACGTTCAAGTATGTAGAATTTTGAATGGGATCTAAAATTCTACATTTTGCATATGAACTCCGATGGGGTTGGAATCACTCTCAAACATCCTGAAACAATTAATTGTAATGTCAAAAATTTAAGTAAAAGTGGTATTTTCCTTATCTTTTATTTTCTATCCTTTAACTTTAAGAATTTAACATTACCATAACTACAGGAGCGCCTAGGAGCCCCCCACTTCACCGGTGCGTGCTTCAAAATATGGGGACGAGCCCCCCCTACGTTTCCTCAAGTTTCTCCAAATTGGGGGCGAGGGGAAATGTTTCGGAAGGAGACCCCAAGCCCCCGGGGTGTGTGGAGCGAGGGGGCGAGCTCCCAACCTTTGGGGGCGAGTCCCCATGGAACACTGCTTGAGAGTATCTTTTTTTTATTTTCTTAGCATAAAGAATTACTAATGCATGCTCACCTTAATGGCTATCGTATGGTCACATGATGGCTGCTGTTATTCATGCTCACCTTAATGGCTATCATTATGCATGATCACATCAATGGCATGCTCACATTTATGTCCCTGTCACTCATGAGATATTTTGTAACTACACACCTATATTTAGTGTTTGGTAACTTCCACTCATTGAGGATTGTAACTCTTTTTTATAATAAAGTGGGATCACTATCTATAAAATGGTTCTCAGGCATTAGAATAGGGGGCAGGTGGGGGGGGGGGG
>LPNX010558903.1:465820-482887 GCA_001517045.1 Pseudotsuga menziesii
TGCGTTGGTGCCATACTTTCTAAGGAAAGCTCACACTTTTTGTGCCGAGTTATGAACATTTAAGGGTTGTTACTAGTAGCTACTGTTGGTTTTCTTCCTGCTGTTAGTGCTATAGTATTTGCTACCACATGACTGCCCGAAAATTGCTGGAATTTCTGTTGTGTTGAATCTGTTGTTTCTTTTATGATTATCATTGCTGTTTTTGTTGTATTGTTTGCTGTTGTTGGCATCTGTTTGTGTTAAGGTTTTAAAAATAAATCAGATTCCAAATTAGATTAATAACAGTGGCAGCAGAGCCCCAATTGATAGCAAATTCATTTCAGATTTTTCAGATTTTCAGTGATAGTTCAGAGTCCAGACTATAAATTAGGTTCATAATAGTATTAGAGCCATTTTGTTGGTCTCTTGGGAGAAACCCTAGCAATGGGACACTTTTTTAGAGTAGTGAGTTTGTCATCCCTCATCGACAAATAACTGGGCTTGTTGGAAACTTATTATAAAGAATCCTTTAAGGATATAGAGGAAAATCCAGACGAAGGGGGCAACGAGTAGGAGAGATGAAAGTTTGGGCTTTAGAAGATTTTGGTGTTGCTTACATTTTACAAGAGACGCTTATTCTAAAATCTGACCATATTAAAACTCGTAATGAAGTATTTGGTGGCTTTATAACTGGAGGTCCAGTATCTAAACCTGGCACTGCTCCAGAATCTGTCTGAATATATTCAGCTTTATGAAGAGGATCAAAGGATGTGGCTCTTGGAGCTGGAGTATCCAATAAAGTAGATTATTGCTTCTGGTATATCGATGCCATTAACTTCTAATAACAATGAGGTTATGCATGGAAGTGATGATCCTAATATTTGTGATTCACTCTGTATAGCTAAAGTAGATAAGGCAACTTCTGAGGTTGAAAGCTATGGTCGCCATCCAGTCTCAGAAAGTTGAGATCCAAGAATAGCACAAATATTGGTTCAACCACAAGATACCTCTGCTTTCAAGAATGATCTTGTTGCTGCTTCAGTTATGGAGAGTTTTCTAGTGCATGCGTTTACTTACAATCTGAAGTTTCTAGCAAAGGATAAGGGGAAACTAATCCAACACATAAGGAGGAAGTTTTGGTGGTACAAGATCAATCTTGTTGCAGAAATTTTAGCTCCCTAAATGAAAAATATTTTGAAATTGCATGAATAGATAGGCAATTATTGGACTGTGTTATTATTTCCATCAAGTGAAATATTCTCTACCAGATTTTAGAGGACAGCCAGTTATTCATGATAGTACATCCTTACTTATGCTTTGCACAGGCTTTTACGATCGCTTATCTGCTTCTCTAGGGCCTTCTTATAGAGCAGTAGTAAAACAAGCAATGAGTTCTCTATCTACGGCTAGTGATATTATCTGCCCTGGCATTTCGTTACCTTCTTCAAGCAAGAACCATTATAAACTGAAAGCAAAATAAATCTCAAGGAGATGAATTTTGGTAAACCAAATATGGTTATCGATTTTAATGTGGAAAACAACAAAATAAAAAATAAAAGACAGATACATGGAGAACAACAATGTAGAGATGGCGCCACCTCCTATTAGAAACCTTAAGTGGCTCTGTAAAAAATTAAAATAGGGTGTACAGATGAGCAGAATTGTAGGCAGCCAAAACCAACATCAAATGCATGAACTTCTTTAAGGAGATTTATAGTACATATGGTGCATGTTGACTTTGCCAGGGCGATATCGATGCATTTTTAGGCACTGCTACATGTATTTGTCTCATTATGGTCGGAACTGAAAGACATCGTTATTGATGGGGGATGTCTACTCAGTCTCACAAACCCTATAGCAATCATGGCCTTGTTGAAAGAACTTGGTGCTACCAAGAAACTAAGTACTAATATGGATGGAGAACCTTTGATAAATGATGGGACTACTATTGTGGCCTGTAGGTGTCGCTTTCATGTGATGCTTGGTGACTTTCAATGCAACATAAATTAGAACTCTTTTCTCAAGCTACTATTGAAGCAAATGTTGTTGGCCTTGCTTTTGGGCTTAGATTATTGTGACTTGACATTGCATGGATAATCTAGTGATAAAAACATCACACTTACTGTGAGCTATCTAGCTTACTTTATTGTTGAAGATGGAGCTAGGGTTTTTGACTTCTAAACAATCATAATATTAGGCATTTTTTATGCAGTGGTTGCATGGACAGCTGTCAAGGGCTGAAGTAAGCAGAGATTATATCATATTTGGGAAATTGTTGCCTACATAGCAAATAGAATGATATCAATTGTCAGTGGAGTGGTGGTAGCCAAAAGTGTTCTTCCTCATTACATTGTGATTGTATGTAAATTTGGGGGATTTCTCATTCTTCTATGTGGCCTTCTACAACTATCCCATATTATAGTTGTAGTTATACTATATCCAAAACTAAATATTTGGCTATGGTATGAGCTTGAAAGATGTGGTTATTCTCATGTGGTCAACCTTCCATGGAGCTATGGATTAGTCGTTACACCATTGTTTTGTCTATGTATGATAAGATATGCCATCTTTTCCTTTGTTGACTTGTCCTTACAGTGACAAGATTTGACTTCAAAAGTATCTGAGTATAAGGCTGATCCAAACCAGATCTTAACTAGCATTGTTATTATTTATTAATTACTGTTTCATTAGTTTGTTTTGTATGGTACTATTGCCACTGTTTATGTTTTGTATATTGTAATTGATAAATTATCTCAAGGACCAATTTTAACACAGTGACCATTGGAGTGTTAAAGTTGAAAGAGATGAAAGTTATGTTTTGAATTTATTACAGCAGTACTGTTCTGGATCTATAGTTTTGTTTTATGCATTAAAGTATAGAAATTTTAATTTTTCTTATATCAAACCCTAACCTAACCCAAAACTTAACATGGTATCAGAGCTTAGGTGTAGCTAACTTTATTTTGCAGGCTAACATAACTACATAGATCCTAAGGTAAGGGTTTGTACTGTATTCAACTTGATTGCAGAAGTTCACTTGACGAAGCTCATCAAGTTAACAGCTAGGGCTTGAAGATGGCTACTCCTTCAATCAAATTAGAAGATAGGCTTGAAGGCACCTCAAACTTTAATGCATGGAAGGCTAGGGTTCTAAATATCCTAGAGGAGAGTGATTTGAATGACTTGGTTACTAGAGTTGTTGAAGAGCCCTCTATAGCTCAAGGAAGAGCAGCATTCAAGAAGAAGCAAGCCAAGGCAAAGAGAGTCATCTTTGACTCAGTTAAAGACTACTTGATGCCTGTAATAGCTCCCTTAAGGACATCTAAAGAATGCTTTGATGCCCTATCAAATCTTTATGAGAAGAAAGCCCCTACTTAGAGAAGGGCTTTGAAAAAACAACCTCGTTCACTAAAGATGGAGAAGGATGAGACTGTTGCTACCTTCTTTTCGAAGATCTCTCGGATAAGAGATCAAATCATGGCTATTGGAGACAAAGTAGAAGATGATGATCTTGTGCAGACAGTATTTGATGGTCTTCTTGCGACTTGGGAGACATTCTTGGCTTCAGTAAATGGAAGAAAGGTTCAACCAAATTTCAAAAGATTGTGGCATGATTGTTTAGAAGAAGAAGGAAGGATCTAGAGTGGATGTGGGCCTCAACTTGAAAAGGGTCATGCTCTAGCTGCCAAGACAAAGAAAGGAAAGAATCTCCCTCAACACAAGGACAATGGTAAGGAGCCTCAAGGTAAATATTTTCATAAATCAAAGGTTAGGTGTTATAACTGTAGTTAGTTTGGTCATTATGCAAGGGATTGTAAGAAGCCACCTAACAAGAACTGGCATAAAAAGAAGTATGATGCTTCAATTGCTATAGAAGAAGAACAACCTTAGCAAAAGAAATCAAGGGCTGAGACCAAGGATCAAGATCAAAGAAAAGAATACTACTTGGCTTCAACAGTCACAAGCTCCATCTCCAACCTATCATATTCCTGATGGATAAATAGTGGAGCCACCAAGCATGTGACTGAATTTAAGAAGGCCCTTGCAGTTTGTGAGGCTAAGAAGTTCCATAAGAAAGTGGAACTTGGAGATAGAAGTACCTATCCAATTAAAGGAGTTGGTTCAACTGTCCTTTAGCTTGATTTAGGTACGTTGATTAATGTTGAGGAAATTTTATATGTTCTTGGTTTAAAGAAGAATGTTATTTCAGTGACAGTTTTAGAAGACAAGGGGTTCTTTGTAGCCTTCTCAGAAGGAAAGCCTTTGGTATGGCCCAAAGGTGGAAAGATGAGCTTAGCCATTGAGATTGGAATCCGTGAAGGTGACCTTTATAAGGTCTTAGGATATGTTATTAAAGCTCTATATCCCTGTCGGGATTCAAAGATCAAGAGGGAGCCAATTGTGCTCCTCAATCCCCAACATAGTGGGGTTGCGGAAAAAGAAAGTAGAGATGCGATCTTCTATCACTCTAGAGAGTCTTCCACTGACTCAGATATGGAAGCCTATGAGACTTCTCGTTTAGAGAAGTAAAGGGAGAAGGCCAAGAAGCCTTTAGTTGATCTCATTGAGAAGCTTATTGAAAGGCTTCAAGGTTGCTCTAGTGTGAGCTATGTCATTGATTCAGATTACTCCCATTATGAGGAGTCATCCAAACAACAAGTTTGGAAAGATGATATATGGAAAGTTATTTTCAACTATCAAGGGAAGGGTTCAACATCGACCACCCCTCTCTCATCTTGTCTATCCCTTTATTCCCTTTCCCTTGCGGTTCATTTTTCCCCATGGAAGTCCAAGAGACCTAGAATTTGTCATGCACACACAATTATCATGTTCAAGTGGAGGTTGTTGATGTGTCTACCATCTTTGGAGGCCAACTGACGCCCCACAAATTTGCTACAATAATCATCGCGAATGCTGGAGAAGTTCTTTGTTATTATGAGGTAGATTTGTGGAGTTGGAACTGAACTCCTTGTGCAATGGCTTTTTGGTCGTTTTTCCATTGTCACATTGTAAGTGGTTATTGGTTGTTGCATAGGAGTCAGGTTTTGGTGCTCCCTTTAATCCATGGTTGTCTTTTGGTTGGAACTTGGGGTGGAGGTAAATAACTTCCATTTCCATGCTCTCAAGCCTCAACACATATTGCATTTGCATTTGGGTGTGGGTCTTGCCCCTCTTTTAGTTGGGGTAGTGGGTGGAGGTAACTCCCCCCTTTGCCTTACTTTATGCCCTTACCTTTGCCGTGGTCCATTTTTGTTTGGGTGGAGGTAACACCTTCCTTGGTAACATTCCATTACCCCCTGCTACTCTTAATTACCTTTTCTTTGTCATAGCCAGCCAAAGCAGAGGTAAATGCCTCCCATTCTCATGCTCTAGACTCCACATTGCCTTTGCCCTTGCTAATGTTTAGATAAAAGGGCTCCTCCTTAACAAGATAGTAATGTATGTTGAAGGCAGAGACAGAGGTTAAAACCTCTTTTTCTCTGAGTTTATTAAAAGCTTGCATTACCAAAAAAGACATTGCCCATACCATTGGAATCTAATTTGGGCCATTAAACTTGCAAATATGGGCTCACATTGGTCTTGGTGTTCGGTCTGTAACATACAAATTCACAACCCAACCATTGGTAACATACCATTTCTTCTAATAATGATCCACTTTGGATCACACCTCCTTAATGGGAGACTTTTGGCCTGTTAAAGATTATTGATGGGAAAGATGGAAGCATATAGCCTCAACTCTTTTCTCCAAGTTGTCATGAAGGGTGCTTGCTTTCGACTATTTCCAATTAGTGCTTTTGTTGAGTTTCCTCAAGGGAGAAAAGCAAAGGAATAGTGGTATCTGCCTTCCTTTCTCATGCTTTAGACTCTGCATGACCTTTGCCCTTGCTAATGCCAAGACAAAAGGGCTCCTCCTTAACAATACAAAAGTTATGTGGAAGGCATAGGCAAAGGTTAAAACCTATTTTTCCCAAAGTGTTTTAAAAGCCCACACCTAAACAAAGACTTTGGCCATACCACTAGAATCTAATCTGGGCCATTATACCTGTAGGTATGAACTCACATTGCTCTTGGCCTTTGTTTTTTAACCCACAGATCTGTAACCTAGTCATTGTTAATAAGTTGTTTTTTGTAATAATGATCCATTTTGGATCACACCTCCCTAATGGAAGGCTTCTGTTCTCTAAAAACTTATTTATGGGAAAGATGGAAGCACACAACCTCCATTCTTTTCTCTGTGTTCATTAATTCATTTGTCATGAAGGCTACTTCTTTTCGCTTACTTCCAATCAGTGACTTTGTTGGTGTTGTTCTTAGATGGGATGCTTTATCTTTCCCATTATGTGCCTTGATGAGGTAGGCTTTACCATGTTAAGCCCTAAATGTTGGGCACATTTCCTCCTATAGTGTGACACATTACCCCCTATATTGTGGTGTATTACATATTAGTGAGGTCGGCTTGGGTTTATTAGTGGGTCTATTAGTTGTTATTTTACACCTTTGTCTCCTATATATAGGAAGGAGATGTTTTCGTTTTGGTCATCATTGTATCTTGTCTTGTCTTATGTACTTAGTACATTGTGTAAGGAGGTTCCTCCCTTGTAGAGGATTGCTATTCATCTCCGTTCTTCATTATAAAGGCATGGATTATTCTCTTTTGGTCCATTTTTGCAATTTTTATGCTATTTATGGGACTTAGATACATAACATTTGGTATCAGAGCTCTTTCCTCATCACTGTTTTATTCAAAACGAGTCATCTTGGCATTTTCGCTACATCTTTTTTTCTACAAGGATTCAGACAACGAGGTTAAAATCCAACCTCGGAAACAGGCCGATCTATCTACAGTCCTAAATTAAGGTCTTGACACGTCACAGTTTCAAAGATCTTATCCTTGGAAGCTAGGGTTTTTGAGTAGTCCAAAAGCTAGTCTAAAACAAGAGTTTTGGGGAAAAGGGTCATATCTGGGGCATCCAAGATCCAAATTGAATGAGACCTCTTGCATCAGAAAGAAGACAAACTAGAGTATCTGTGGTATAGTTTTCAGTCTCAGATAGAAAATATTGGACATGTGGCATACCGCACAAGTTTTCTCTTCTGGATAGACCAAAAATTAGAAGTGTTGGGAGATTTGCAATAAATTCCTACTGATGCATCCAAATTAGATCAGACTTTAGGCATCAGAAAGAGGACACATTAGGGTACCCAAGATAGAAGTTTCAGACCCAAAGGAGCCTAAATTTCAAACTTATTTGAGTTTCAAGTCGGCCATAAAACAACTTTCCAATAAGGGTTTGAAAAAGGTACGCCATTTTGAATTTGAATAACTTTTGAGTAGAAGGATCTATTTGTGGTGAACCTTAGGGTGTGCGATCTATTTCTATTGTTCAAAATTCGTCCAAAAGGAAGTGGAAAAATCACACTCCACTCAAATCACGTGAGGATTCATGCCCGACGTACGATGAAATGGAAGATTTATCCTTTCGAGTGTCCAAGTTGGAAGATATGATGAAAGGGGTTGTGACAAAAGTTGATTTAGTTAATTTAGAGGAGAAAATGGAGGAAAATATGAAAGGGTTTGTGAAAACAACTGATTTACTTAATTTAGAGGAGAAGTTGATGGGAAGTATAAAAAATATTGCTAATTGCATCCAAAATTGGAGGGATACTCCCCATATAGGTGATGATATGTTCCAGGATACTCAGGAGGATAAAGATAATGTCCATGTTGAGAAACATTCCATGATTAAGAATAGTCCAAGAGGAAATGATTCTAATAATAGAAATAATCAGGGATGGTCACCAAGGGGTACCCAACTTCCAAAGGTTGAAATGAGAAAGTTTGATGGCAATGATCCAATAACATGAATATTCCATATGGAGCAATTCTTTGATCTACACCAGGTGCCAACTTTGAAAATGGTAACTATTGCATCCTTATATTTGGAACTTGATCAATTTGTATGGTACCAATGGCTTTGTGACCGTAAAAAAGACTCTATATGTCTTGGTCTATATTCACAGGAGAATTGATTGCACATTATGGCGATATTAATAACAACACCTTTTTTATCCAGTTGGTAAATCTCGAGCAAAAGGATTCAATTATAGAGCACATCGTCTCAAAGTGAAGGAATATTTTAGAAGATAATTTGTTGGATCTCTTTACTGGAATCGTGAAGGGTAACATTCAACATGAGGTGGGTCTCTTTGGACCACCATCCTTGGAGAAGGCTTTCATGATGGCAAGAAACGTTGAAAGTAAAAATATGGTGGTGGACTTTAGAAATACCCCTTCCAACACATACAAAGAGAATGATGTTCCGTCTTCTAAACCACCTCAGAGGTTGACACCTCAACAATTGGAGGAAAGAAGAGTGAAAGCTGTGTGCTTTAATTGTAACAGTAAGTACAGTAAGGGACATAAGTGTGGAGAAAATAAATTATTCTACATAGAATGTGAAGAGGAAAAAAAAGAGAACACGAACCACTACAAGAAGAGGAACTAGAAGTGATTACTCCTACCATATCTTGTCATGCTTTGGCTGGAATTAGCAATCCTCAAACTCTTAAGATCGAAGGATATATCAAAAATAAAAAGGTAACGATGTTGATTCATTTTGGTAGTACTCATTATTTCATACATTGTAAAGTAGCCAATGATCTCAATTGCTTTGTATATCCAGCACCAGAATTTCAAGTAATGATTGTAGATGGAGGAACCATCAATTATTCAGGGAAATGCCATAATATCAATCTTACTATGGGGGAACATGTATTGAATAGTCCCATGATTGCTATCCCAATGGGTGGTATTGATGTTGTATTAGGGGTTCAATGCTTACAATCATTGGGAATGGTGGATTTTAATTTTCAGAAGCTTTTCATGAAATTTTGCTGGGTGTATAGGCCGTACAACAAGCCACACAACACAAAAATTGAGGCAGACCATACAAAAATTAATGTATGTTGTACTTCTGTTAGAGAATGGACAGAAATTGAGGGTTGTACTACTGTATTTAATGTTGGCACAGTTTTCGAGGTCCGTACTACCGAAAGAAGATTGGCACGTGGGTGGTCGTACTGTTGTCAGTGAGCTGCAAAATTTTGTTGGAGTGTTGGCATGTTTTTCGAGATGAAAAGCTGAGATAAGTATTGCTGTAATTTTGAAATTTTGTTTGAAAAGAAATAAATTCTCTCTGAAGAATAGGTTTTTCCTTCGAAGTTTTTCCTGGACCTTATTGGTCCAAATACTGAGTCAAAAATTTCATGTGTGTTGGTTATCATAAATTTCACGTGTGTTGAAAGAATTCCATGTGTTTCAAGCAAAAAGTCAAAATTTTTATTTATAAATGATTATGCATGCTGGGGTTTGGGCATTAAACTACATGTAGAGAAACTAAACTTGAAACCGGGTCGGGGTTCCAAAAATTTTCATGGTATTAGAGCTAAAGTGAAAGGCTGAAAATAAAAACTTAGATATAAATTTCAGACTTGGAGAAATTAGGGAAAACAGGGTTTGTGAAAAAACAGGTTCTTGAAATGATTTGCAGTGATGGCTACTAGACTTAGGCTAGAAGACAAGTTGGATGGGGCAGTTAATTTTAGCCCATGGAAGACTAGAATAGTGTTGATACCATAGGAGAATGAACTATGGGACATAGTGAACAATATTACTGCTCATCTAGTCACAGTTCCTAAAGTTGCAGTTGATAAGGCCATATTTGACAAACATGACATTAAAGCAAAAAGAATCATATTTGATGCCATAAAAGACCATGTGATACAACATATATTTGGGAAAGATTATGCACATTAGATGTGGTGAGCTTTGAGCAACCTATACCAAAGTTCCAATGAGAATCGGAAAATGGTGTTGAGGGAGAAGCTGAAGAGTACTCGGATGAACAAGGGGAAGAACATGGTTTCTTACCTTACTAGGATTACACAGGTTCAAGATGAGCTTGGAGTGGTGGGGGAGAGAGTTTTGGATGCAGAGTTGGTTCGCATAGCTCTAAATGGCGCGACAAAGCCATGGGTTGTCTTTGTAGAGTATATTGTTGCTTGTGAGCACATTCCTACATGGGATCATATTTGGGACAATTTGATAGAGGAGGAGACCCGTAGAGGATATGTACAGGGCAATACATCCCACAACAAAGATGAAGAGGAGAATGCGGCTTTAGCAATGAAGGGGAAGAAGAAGAAGTTGAAGAAGGGTCCTAAAGGTGGGACTAAGCAGTAGAAATGTGAGCAGAAGAAGGATATGAGCAAAGTGAAATGCTTTGCTTGTCAGGAGTTTGGGCACTATGCTGGGCAGTGTCCAAACAAGAAGAAGGGAAACAACAGACAATAGCAGGAACGAAGATCGATCAATATGCTACGAGATTTGAGAGAGAGTTTTCTCTCTTTCTGGTGGTTGCATAGAGAGAGCATCATCTATCACTAGTGATGATATGGAGGATTAGACAGAGCATTCCATGGTAGTTAGGCATTCATTGAGTGCTTCCACCACTTCTTCCACGTGGTATATTTACAGTTGGGCTTTGACCAATATGACAGGTGTTTGAAACATGTTCATCGAGATGACTGAGATAGGCTTGGATCTGGAGGTGGTGTTGGGAGATTATACAGTGGTGAGAGTAGTTGGGCGTGGGGCTATTAGTTTTGAGAGGGAGTTCATGGAGCGCATGACACTGAGGGATGTCTTGTGTTGATTAATTTGTCATTGATTCCAACAGTGTATGGTCATTGATGCCAACTATTGAGTCCTTGGTGCCCCTTGTGGAGCCCCTGAGGATTAGTGTTTAGTTTGTGGTTGTTTTGTGCAAGAGGAGCCCTTTTGACCTTGTCCAAGCCCAAGCTGCTTGAAGCCCTTGGAGGCCTTGGAACAATGACCCTGGTTACCCATTGACTTGCTCAAGTGCCCCTAAGTTGTATCTTGGTCCCATTTGAGTCCATTGTCGAGTTCCTTACTCATGGTTGATATTTGGTTACTAGTCTTTGTGCTGCTTGTTATGCTTGTACTTGTCTTAGTCTCTTGATTGGTTGTTGGATGGATGATGTGGCTCATGTGTGTAAAGTATTTGATGTGTTGATGGTGAATCCCATTGCTTGCATTGGATGGTCTTGAGGTTGTTAAGTTCTTGTGAGGTGCTTGAGTCCACAATCTTAGATCTTGATACTCTTGCATGTGGAGACTTAGGTGTTGGAACCCACATTGATGGTGGTATATTGGAACCCATTCTTATGGGGTCCTAGGTGTCCTTGAAAGTTTAAGTCTTGAACCCACATAAATGTTTTGATGTCCCTTGGACGCTATATGGTCATTGCCATGTAGTAGCCTTATGATCATGCATATGAAGCCCATAAGGTGTTGCAAACTAGTGGTGAGGTCTTTGTACCCCTCTTTTGGGGTGTTGGTACTCTTATAGTGATGAAGATATATAATGGAACCATTGGATATGTTTTTAATGATATGGAGACCTTGAACCATGATGATGTATGGTCCTCTTTGTGGTTATATGGATATTGGGATTTAGATGGAGGTAGAGCCCATGGACCTGCCTTGATATGTTGAAGAAGACTTTGAAACTCTTGTAGTTGGTGGTATAGTCTTTTGCACCCTCATGTGTGGGGTCTTTGACATCTTGAACAAATTGAAGATTTTAAGGATATTGGACCATGGGATTGCAAATAAACCCATCATGGGGAGATAGCCCTTGTCGTTCCATTTCCAACGGTAGGTGGCACGTCACATGGCTCCTTACGGTTGAAGAGATATGAATTTTTGAAGTTGGGGTACCCCACCTTTTTGGGTGGGTCGATTAATCAAAATAGAATTTAATTATTTGTAATTTTGAATTGCATGTCGGCTCAAGGTAATATTTTTTCTCTACAACCCATATAATTAGAATATCAAGCGTTTCATTTTTTCATCACCACTTCTCTTATGAATTTCGCACATTTTGGAAAAAAGTGCGAAATTGTGTGACAGAAAAATTTCTGGTCATCTTCACTAAAATAGGCATAACTTTCTCATACGAAATTGGAATTACAATTTTTTTTGGCTCGTTGGAAAGCTTGTTACGAGGGCTGTGTGATGACAGGATATAGAGTTTCTTTTGGGTTTTCTACTTTTTCTCCATCTTGTTATCTTCAATAAGGTATGGTTCCTGCTTCATGGTTTCTCTTGTAATGGCACATGTCTCTCATGGATAGAGTTCATCTTTGATCTTAGTATGTGAGGCTATATATTGGTATATCTCTTTAAAGTCATTCAATATGTTATGGAAGCTATGGTGATGGTTTTCTTGGCATATACCTTGATGTGATATTGATATAGATTTTGATGATTATCTTGGATAGATCTTGGTGATTATCTTGATTGTTGTATAAGTGTAGTATTGAATGAGAAGTTGACATGTAAGTATTAGATATTGTGAGTTATTTATTTGATCAATCTAAACGTTTTCTTTGAAAATTAGTTTTACAAGTGTTGATCATTGTGTCTTTGACCTAAGTGGAGTTGGATTGTTAATGACAACCTTTGACAGTGTTGTAAGTGATTATCTGCTTGATATTTGTTTGATTTGTTGACTTGATTTGAGTAGAGTGGAAAATCCTTTTGTGTCTAAGAGTTTATGATATTGATTGAGTTTGACATAGTTGGTTAAGTCTTTTATCTTATTGGTTGAGGTTATTTGGTTGAAGTATATCATGTCTAACTGTCAAGTATTCCTTGACTGTGATTGAGGTTGGTTATGGTGTCATTGAGTTGAGTGTGTTTGGAAAAAGTTTGGTTGACAATATGTGAAGTCTCTTGGTTGCTCAAATGTATCTTTTACTTGATGAACTAGGCCAAGTAAGAAGGGTTGGTTGACTATCAAAGCACTTGATTAGGTTAACACAAATATATGATTGATTTGGCACAGGTACACAAGCATCTTGGTACAGTTGAGAAAGATTGGCACAAGTTGCCTTATGTGCAGTTGGTTTGACTCAGATTGGATGAGTTGTATGAGCAGTTGGTTTGACCCAGGTGGACTGAGTTTGGTGTGCAAAATCAGATTGACTGAGTTGGTTGATGTGAGAAACATATTGATTTGTACAGGTTGATTGTACATGTTGATGAGTATTGTGATACAGTGGACAGTGATCGGTTGATGAGTAGTGATCAGATAATGAGCAGTGGCTAGTAGTGGCAGTTGTTGTGCAGTGTGGTACAGGTTGTGCAGTGTAGCACAAGTGTTGATTAACAGGTTTGCAGGATCAGTGCAGTTTTGGTTCAGCTGTTTCTATCTTCATATCAGGGTGGCAGGACGGGGCAAGGAAAGGAGGTCGTAGTCTCCTTCCGGTTGAATTCGGAAAACTAGGGAGTGGCAACTTCCTTCAGGTCGTAGCCTGTAAATCAGGGGGTCGTAGCCTCCTTCCAGTTGAAGCTGGAAAATTGAAGTCTTTGTAATAAGGGGGTTGTTGCTTCCTTCCAGTTATTTTTGGAAAACTATTTTAAAAAGGCTTCCGTGGTTTTCCCCCCAGGACTTGGGTTTCCACGTAAAAATATTGTGTACTGTGTTGCTATGCTTTCTATATGATGATGATGATAACAATGCTGATGATGATATAATGATAATGTGATAATGCATAATATTGAATAAGTTGTTGATTATAAAAGTTGAAAAAGTAATAAAGACTGCACACACAGATTCACCCCCCCCCTCTTTGTGTTCCTGGTGTATCCAACAATTGGTATCAAAGCGGGTCCTTCATAGAAAGCCTTATCAGCTTGAAGGAGATCTCTAACACACCATGGGGTTCTCGGTGAATGGAGTACCATTGTCATGTGAGTCAAATTATTACTTGATCTGGAAAATGAGAATGCAGGCTTATTTTGAGGCAATTGGTGTATGGAAGTTAGTTGTTACTGGATATACAGCTCCAAAGAAAATGAAAACATCAGCTCAGAAAGAAGCAAAGAAAAATAATTCTATGGCTATGGAAGCCATCAATGAAGGCCTAGCAGATATCCAAAAGAAGAAGATAGGGAAGTGCATCTCAGCTAGGGAACTATGGCTCAAATTAGAGCAATACTACTCCAATAAAGAAGAGGAAGTAGAAGTTATGGAATTAATGCTTGAAGATCGAACAGATCTCTAAAAGGAGAAAATAGGAAAGTGCAACTCAGCTGAAGAATTGTCGTTCAAAATAAATCAGCTAAATGAAGAACAAGAAGCAAAAGACGGGTCAGTACAAGATCCAGGTAAGTATGAAGGTATATTCCTTGAACACTCTGTTTGTAATTCTTTTAAAGATATATGTTTATCAGGTGTAGAAAATAAGAGCTACTCTGAATTAATTGAATTCAACACTTCAGATTATGATGAAAATCCTTGCTCTCTGATGAGTAATAGAAATTTAGCTGATATTATGATAGACAATGAAATTACTAATGTTTCGCAAGAAGTGAAAAATCTATGTGAACAGAAACAGGTATTGAAAGAGCAATTGGACAAAGTCGAGAAGAAGAATCAAGAAGAATCTGAAAAGGCCACACAAACCATAATTAATCTGAAACTCCAAATTGAAGAAGCTACTAGAATAAAAAATCCATATCCAAATCTTTGAAAGACAAACTTGAGAAGTCAGCTACAGAAATTGAAAAGCACTCAGAAGAAATTGTCAAGCTCAAAAGACTACTAGAAGATAAGGAAAAAGAATTGATCTGCAAGCTACAAGACAAAGACAATGAGATAAGTTCCTGTAAGGCTAAAAAAATATTGGAAGAGAAGTTAAGAAGAAAACAAGAACTTGAAATCAAATCCTTGAAGGTAGAGTTACGGAAGGTATGTCTGACAAACTTTGAATTTGAAAAGGACCTCTTAGAACTGAGAAAGGAGAATCATATACTACAAGGTCAACTGCAAAAATTCCATGACGATGATCAAAATTCAAAAGGAAAGATGGAGGACAATATCTTTGCTCTCAACAAACAGGTAGAAGAAGTCAAGAAGATAGAAGAAGATCTAACAAGACAACTCTAAAAAAAGATAGAAATTTGTCAAAAGCAAGAATTGAAGATCCTCTCCTTGAGGGAAGACCTGGACAAAACAACTACTCAGTTAAAGACAAATTCGAAGATCGAGAAGAACATTGAAGAAGTAAAATCTCTATAGTAAAAGAAGAAAAGGCTAACAATAATACATGTATTCTTGGAAGATCCCATGATTAGCAAGAATCAAGAGAAGTTACTACTCAAAAATATCCTATAAGGTTCCATGGTCACTGCTACAAGTGTTACAACTATGGTCACAAAGCCCTTCATTGCAGAGCTCATGACAGAATCACTCCAGAAAGAAATACAAGTACATTTTCGATTCAATGTTACAATTGCTATCATTATGGTCATTTCGCAAAACATTGCAGGGTGCAGGGACAGGTTAAAGTTTGGAGAAGAAAGAAAGTTCAATCGAATGACATGAACAACCATCATCCTACCAAAGTATGGAGAATAAAGTTAGTAGATCAAAATAGAAATGATGAAAATCTTGGGAAAGACCCAATGCCATTTTGAAGAATATTGACTAGTGATATGAAGTGTACAAAGAATGTGTAAAAGGAGATATGTACCTGATTATCAGATTTGAGTATCGTATAGTAGTTGGTTCCAGAAGTATATGTGTGACAAAATACAAGTCCATCAAATAAGCATCAATGATAAGGGAAGAAGTAGTGCCAAAAGAAGTTTTTGTTGTCATTAATCCAAAGAGGAAGAAAAGTTGAAAAAGAAGAGAAGTTGATGACAGGGGGAGCATGGCCTAAGGGGGAGCAGTATGGTCAAAGAAAAGTCCCTTTGCCATTAATGCCAAAGGGGGAGAGAAGTTTTGTTGACAGGGGAGCTTGTTCTGAAGAGGAGTTATGGTGTTGTCATCAATGAAACTGTGTTGGGGTTATACATTTTTTTATGGTGAAACCCAATGGAAGAACCTCCACAAGTAATGGCTTGTTTGGTTCTTTTATTATTCTTGGAGATTTATTACAACCCGATGCAATACACTCTCATACGAAGATTTTGTGTAGTTTTTATTCCTTTGCTTCAAATTACCAGTGTTACATGGGGATGCATCCCCAAGGATAGGAAACATGCTTACACGCCCCTGCATGTCTCGAAAACTTGGACTCTCCATTGGAAATGTGTCCCCATGGTCCCCGTTTGAAGGAAACTCATGGAAACATAGAAGGGGACATTTCCTAGAAAAAAGGTAAACGTTTCCCTCCTAAAAATGGTGTCCCCATGTTTCCTTGTTTCGTTTGATTGTTTTTGACCAAAAAATAAAAATATATAAAAAATTAAATGATAAAGGACCATGTTGTCTACTATTTCCCTTCTCTCTAGCCTCAATTTCATTTCGTTGTTCAATATGGTTGTATTTTCGATTTTCTTTTATCAGTTATAGCTTATGTATGGTTGTATTTCATTTTGTCTCACTTGATGTATGTTGTAAACTTGTATTAATCTTTAGATTATAAAGTTAAATACTTTAATGACTTATGCTCCATCTTTCAATTTTTATCTATTCTAATATAAGTTTTGTAGTATCTTTGGTGGGGTCCCCTATGTTGAGGACCTCGATGTCCCCTTTGACATTTCCTATAATTTGAGGGAAGCTTCTACATAGGACACTTCTACGTTTCCTCGCTCCCATGTCCTTGCGTCTCAAAAACTTGGTGGAACATTGCAAATTTGAAATTACATTTGGACTAGTCTTCGCACCCCTTGGATAGGGTTGTCTTTGTGAGATCTTGGAGCAATGGATCTTGAAGCTAGATAGAGTTGCAATACAATTAGCATTTGATTGGAATGCAAGAGAGAATTCTCCTCCCGAGCACATATGCCTTAGCTAGGGTTAACTAAGGCAACGCTTCAGTGAACGCACCTTCTGTTACCACCTAAGTTGTACTTAGTGGTTTTTATCAAGTGAGCCTGGTGAACCGGACAGGGTTAACTTGTTTGGACTTAAAAAAGACCTTTGGAAGTACTTCTGGGAAGTGCTTGTTGTATCATATCACATGTTCATACCCCATGGGGGAATT
>LPNX010558903.1:483230-494083 GCA_001517045.1 Pseudotsuga menziesii
GTCATTTTCAAGCTAAGAGCACCATGTAAACCCAAGGACCCACTGTTTCCTAGTTTTGAGTGATTTTCCATCAATCAGGTTAGAAATCCCCAAAAATTAATTATTGATTATTTTAATTAATAAATTGATGAATAATGGAGCAAATCCAAAATCATAAATCAATGGATTCTCAGCCGATTTGATTGAAATCAGTCAGATCTGAAGCAGATTGACTGGATCTGACAAATCCTTGACTGAAGGAGGTGATCAAATCAGATCCAGAGTTGATCTTGAGCATCCTTTATGGGGAATTTCGCCCTCCCTCTCTCCTCAACACGTTTTTGGCTCATCTGGATGAATTTTGGTGGATGCTTCAGTCAACAGGTTGAGGTGTCAGTCAGATCAGCCCCCCGATTGACAGTTGCACTCAGTGAGACTCAGATCTGGCTCAGCTAGACACAGATCAGGCATTAATGGACTCTCCATCAGCTGATTTCATCTGATTCCATGAGGATTTGCCCCCCCCCCTAGGTTGGATCTCCTGTATTTTGTATATATCCAGGCACAACCTCCTCTTCCAAGCTACTTAGAACTGGGATTGAGGTGCTGCTGCTATTGTAACTCTGTAATTCTTCATTCGAAATAAAGAAAAGCTTTGGAGGCAATACGGTGTGGTGCCATTACATGTGTGGATGATTATTGCCATTGTTTTACTTAGGTAACTTGTATCTGTGGTCATTTTTTGCTAATTTCTTGTAGATCTGTGGTTAAGATTGGTAATTAGCTTATTACAATCTTAATAGGAAAGGTGTTGTTCAATAAGTTTATTGACTGTCACTCTCCTTGGATGCATGTTTAGAGATCTAGATTTAGCATGTCCTATAAGCTTATATGCATGTTATCTTGAATCTCTTTGTATGTACTAATCGGATCTCACAAGTTTCTTGGCAAGTTCTTTGATTTCAGCTGAGTTGCAGGTTCATACTTTGGAGAGGATACTGATCTAGTTTGCTTCTTCATTCTCGTCAAAACATTTCAAAGGCATAGTCCCTCGACATTCCACCTGAAAGCTCTACTGCGGATCTTCAAGGAAACCAACACTTTTCTCCTCTTCTTCCTCCCTCAAAATCAACACTTTACCCGGCTACTTGGTTCAGTTCATAGCTGTGATTTCATTTGGATCTGTTTCATCAAAGTAAAATATACATAGATCTAATATTTCATAGCTCATATCCTAGATCTTGCACTTAAAAAGGTTTCATAAGCATCCTAGATCTAGCTGTAGGGAAATCGTCTTTTTTTTGCATGAATTTTAAAGAAAACTTGTAGATCACATGCATTAGATTTTCTTTCGCTGTTATAAAATTTAATATTCTGCAATATCAGTGCACTTTCATTGGCTGCACAAACAGCAAGCCAGGATCCCAAGGAAAGCTTGCTTTCCTTGGTTCCTTTTCGTTTGTTTTAGCTAGTCTTAACTTCATTTTTTCTGAGATAAGGTAGGCTGATCCAAAGGTACTCTTAAAGTGCTTTTGGGCATTTGTTATTCTAACATGCTCGCTGTCTTTTAGCAGGTCTGACAGAAAAGAAAGGAAGCTGCTGTCCGAAGTGGCTTTTGGAGCGTTCAAATCTCCCCAGGGGTCTCCTTTTTCACCAAAAAACTCAAAATTTTTCCAAAGTTGTAAAATCTTGGTTTCAGCCTGTATAAGGACCAAGAATTCTCTGATATATCAGTCCTCTGATACTGTAACCATTAATAAATAAAATCATTTTTGGAATAGGCTCTTTCGAGCCCATTCCCCATCCCCCTGGGGGATTTGCGTCGGTGCCCTTTTCGTCGCTTTTTGCTTATTTCTTTTTTACTAGCATTGATCTAATTTGCAGGGTAGTATACTTGATTTTGCTATTAATTCTATATTCCATATTGTACATTTCAAAGTAATCATAATACTTACCCCACGATTTCCCGATTGACCCGAAAGGGGAAAGCGATTTGTGGTAGGATTAATTAAGAAACTAGAATTGTGTATTTGTTTGCTTTTTTCTATTATTTGTTTATCAGCAACTATAAAATTAACGCCTCCTCGATTCCCCAATTGAGATCCACTTGGATCGAAAGAGGTTCTTTGAGGGTTTTCTTTTAAACAAGAGCACCCAGTTTAAAACTTATTAAAATTTACAAGACTCCAGTGTGTATGCTCTGCACTTGGCTGCGGTTCGTCCAATCAGTCAAGCTGTATCAAAAGCACTTGGGTGACTAGTATAATTAGGACTCTCACTCCCCAACTGACAAACCATCAGGTGAAAATCCAACACCCAGATCAAACCTTTACGGTGGCAAAATACCCAAAGGAAGCGAGAACTTACTTAAAAGTGACCTCGAGGCGCCGATCTCTATCACACCCTAACGGGTGCGTTACGAACAATAGCCCCAAAGACTCCATTTCAGCCCACATATTCCTTGTGGGTAGCCGTAAAGGTTTAGTTTTGGACATACTCCAAGTACTCTCGGGTATATCTGGAGTCCCCCTTTGCCTAATTTAATCAACTCATACTTCACATTTAACTTAAAACATACCAAGATGCAATCGCAAAACATTCACTCTAAGCACATGCAAGCACATCGATCTTATTGATTTGACTCCATTTTAAGGCACTGGTCATTTTTGCTTCATATATACATTGTGTATCAGCTTTGTGCTTTTGTGTGTTTATTTTCGTATCTCGTCATCTTTAATTGTCTATAGTTAAAATATTCAAACTCCTAAGCAACTGATTCAGTTTAACATCATCACACTAAGAAATCATCCTTAGTAACTTAACAGGGTCTACCCCCCTTGGCTTCGTTAGGAGTTGAGCCTAAACGGAGGAGTCAAGAACAAGGTGACAGCCTTGACTTGAGACTTGCCCCCAAGGACACACCGAGTGGCTTGAAGATTTCTGCCACGTGATCCACCTTCAATGCATGACATAGAGAGAGTGCAACCTTGCATGGCCAACTGGTGTCATCATGCATGAAAGGTGTACTAATCCTTAGAAACGTGGAGGAGGGCGCATGAGTTCCTAAAAAGAAGGAAAAGAGGCTCAAGTGTGCCCAAAAGAGAGCTTGTACACCAACAATATTTTGCTCTTCATCCTTTAGCCTTGGAACACTCCCTTTGTTCCTTGAGTATTCCACTAGCTCTTCAATCTTTCAATGAGCTCCAAAAGATCCCAACACCAACCTCTGCTTTTGTTTCTAGTATGACCCTTTATTACCTTCCTCTTGCGGTTTGTTTTTCCCTGTGGAAGGCCAAGAGGGGTACCTGTACCCGAGGGTAGGGTATGTGTACTTGTATTGGATACCCCATACCCATATACCCCGTTGTACTCGAAACTTGGCCGAAGTACCTGGGACATTTATCACGGATTTTGGGGATGTGGATTGCAGAAGGGATGGGGTACCCTTGTTTTGGGGACGCCTTGGGATGCCCAAGGACTAGTTTTGTATGGAGTACCCCTATTTGGGGACACCTAGGGACGCCAGGGACCAATTTGGTACAAGCCCATCTAGTTTTGTACAAGTGACATTAAAGTCAGTAATGTTAAGTGGTAATATTAAATTATTAAAGTAAAAGTGACATCCTCCTTATCTTTCGTTTTCCATCCTTTTACTTAAATATTCAACCTTACCATTAATTGTTTCAGGATGTTTGAGAGTAGTTCCAACCTTATTGGACTTCATATGCAAAAGGTAGAATTTACATTTAGATCCCATTCAGAATTCAATAGGATTAACAATTTTCAGGATTGCGATGTTTCCATTGGATTCTATTATGTATGAGGGTATGTGATTGGCATTTAATCAAGCACATCAACCTCTCTATGGACCTTGATGTTGGTGGTGCTTATCACGACCTTAACATAAATGTACCCTTCACCAAAGCAAAATCACTTATTAAGCATGGAAGTTTTTTCTAACCTATTTTAAGACTTGGATTAGGAAGTTTCATGAAAATTGTAGGTTGTTGACTAATATCTTTGGAGGACCAACTTCGAGATTTAAGGTAGAGGCAAGGGCTAGAGCTTAGAGGAGGGGGCACAGGGTCTATTCATGAATAGGATCCCAATATAGGCAAGGATTTTGATACGTAATTATTTGTTGTAGCATGAATCTTTTTGGACTTTACAGGCTACTTAGCCTCTTTGGTTTATGTATTTTGGGTTAGATATGGATTGCACTTGATGTTTTTTTAGTTGCATACACCCTTGCTATATACATGAGAAACTTGGCATATTTGTGTATAATGGATCGGGTTCATATGGATGCACATGAATATATATATAGTGAAAATGATTTAAATTTCATATATATATATATATACCAAAGTCCCTTGTTTCAAAAAGTGGCATGCTTGCCACCGCACCCGTCCCTGTACCCAATTCCTGGCAACTTAGCCCATAATCTATTAATATATTGTGCATACATTACTATCATGTTTAGGTGGAGCTTGGTGATGTGTATGCCTTCTTCTTAAGACCAAACAAGCTGCCCAAAATCTAGTATATGAGTTGTAGTGGATGTTGGAGAAGGTTCTCTATCTTCATGGAGTAGACTTATAGAACTGACCTCTAACTCTCCATGTAATGACTTTTTCGTATTTTTTTCAATGCCATGTGGCATGTAGTCATTATGTGTTTCATGGCCATAGGTGTAAGGCTCAGATGCTTCCTTCAATCCATGGTAAACTCTTTTAGTTTGGGTGGAGCTAAATACCTCCCCTTTTGATCCCTCCAAGCCTTACTCAGTATTACTTCCGCATTTGGGCATGGGTCTTGCCTCCCTTTTGGTTGGGATGGAGGGTGGAGGCAACTCCCCCTTTTGTCATACCCCTTAATTTCACACAACCTTTTCCTTGGTATAGTTTTGTGGGGGTGGAGAGCGGAGGTGACACCTCCTTGGAAAGACTCCATGCCCTTGCTTGTGTTCTTTTTTTCATAGCTAGCTTCCTTTGGGGGTGGAGGATAGAGGGGTGGAGGTAAATGCCTCACTTTGTCATGCTTCATAGTCCGCATTGCCTTTTCCCTTGCAAACACATAGACATAAGGGCTTCACCTTCAAAAGACATTAAATTTTGCGGAAGGTGGAAGTGCAGGTTAACACCTCTTTTGCCCAGACTTTATTAAATGGCTGTGGACGTAAGAAAATATTTTGACCCTATCTTTAGAATCTGATTTGGGCCATTAAACTTGCAAATATGGGTTCACATTGTTCTTGACCTTTTGTCTTAAACCTGCAAATTTAAAACCAAGCCATTGTTAACAAATCGGTTCTTCAAATAACAACCCATTTTAGATCAAACAATCTCTTCAAGAAATTTAAACATCATTTGTATGTTTTTTCATTTATTGGAATGCATACTTCCATTTTTTTTTCGAATTGGATTATCCAGCATGTTTCTTTCTAAATCATATTGAATATGAATACAAATTCCTATATAGTGTTGAAAAACTCTCCGAAAAATCGCTACTTTTTCCCTAAGCCAAAAAATTGGTTGGAAAAAATCGCGACCTTTTCGAAAAAGTCGTAAAGGCTAAAAATGGCAAGTCCCGACTTTTTCCAAAAAATCTCCATTTTGCTAAAATGGCTAATTTTCCAAAAATCTCCATTTTTGCTAAAATGGCTAATTTTTAAAATGACTAATTTTCCAAAAATTTGCCATTTTAGCCATTTTGTTGTATACTAACACCTTTCCTCTACCGTATAAATATATAAAAACTTTGTTGTATTTGAAGATCAAACCATGCAAGGATAATCTATACAAAATATGTATCCGTTTATCAAAGATCACGATGGTAATTGAATTACTTTTTTCGCTACTAGGGAATTTTTTGAGCAAACATATTTTGGGTGATCATCATAGCACATTGTAGAAAAAAGAGAGCAATGTTTCAAGTGGTAGATGAGTTAGGGCTAAATGTGAGGCTCACGTCTAAAATTCAATTTGGGAGGAGTGAAAAATACATCTATGATTTATCACCAATACAAATCAAGAAATACGTTTAATGGCTGACAACCAAATCAATAAAATATACCTTTCAAAAATTAGGTTTAGGTCATAAGATGGAGGGACAAATCAAAAGCATTTATGAAAACCTTATATAAACCTAATCATTGGAGTAGGGAAAAATATGAAGTATGAATGGAAAACTCGGGAAGAGAGCATTGATATTAGATAGCTAGATGCTAGTTTTCCTCGAATACATTTATATATGTGATGTGATGTTGTATTGGTTATCCACTTTTGAGTCCTTGATTGGACAACTATGATGTTTCATGATACAGTATCGACTTTGATGTATCATTTTACTTTTGGAATGACTACGTGATGATGATATATATATCAATGCTTTCTCGATATTTATGTTCCAATGTGTTTATCTGATGTTATTGTTGCTTTAAATGCTTAAAATTTTGAAAAAAATGAATGTATTTTGTATTTTCTAATGTTTGCCGACTTTTCCCGATTTTTCCCTATTTTTTTGCCGATGTTGCCAAGAAGTTGTATTCGGGACCCTTGCCGACTTTTTCAACATTGTTCCTATATGGTAACAATGCTTATAATAGAGGAAACCATGAGATCAAAAGAAATGCTGTCAACAAGGGCTCATGAAATCTGCTCACCATTAACAAGTGTTGTTAGCATGGCTAAAATACTTATTATTGCCAAACTAGATCCATAACAACGACAGTGGCTGGATGTCACGATATCCTTTCGGCATTTGATTTTTCAACTTATAAATCACATTCATGACGTTTTCAATTTTGAATCAGGAGATATGAAGTTTGAAGCTACACAATCCAGGCCTAGAGATGTTGTAAAATTGTAGTAGCCTTTTTGCCAAAGGAGCTTACCTATGAAGGTTTAGAAGAGGTGCCTTCGGAGGTGATTGGTGATGTTCTAAGGACGTGGAAAATTTTGACCAACTTGATTAACAATTCATTAAGTTTTCCCATGAGGGAAAGGTGGGTATAACATCATAGGTGAGATCACTGCTACTCTCTCGTGGGTATAACATCATAGGTGATATCACTGCTACTCTTTAAAAACAATCAGATAGAGATGGAAATAATCTTGGAGATTCTTGTTCCTATAGGAAGGTATATATCAGTGTTATCAAAACCGGTCCGGTTTAGGCAATACTGGCTAGTCTGATCGATTTAGAGGCTCTCTCGGTCCAGTTCAGTTCTGTGCTTGAACCCTCTGGACTGTTTTTTGTATCGAACCGATCCAAAACCGCAGAACCGACCGGTTTTGACCGGTTTTGTACGGAGCTGGCTGGTCCGTATTGTTCCGTACGACAGCTGCTAAGGGGCTCACAGATCTCAAATTAAAAAAAACAAAAACAGTAAATCCCTAAACCTAAGTACCTAAACCCTCACTAATCCCATTGTGGTGTTATTGCGTCAAGAGGCGCTCTACAACCCAGTATGGGGGAGATCTTGTAACGTTACATAACGTTATTTTTATTAATAAAAAATAAAAATTTAATTATAGGACAAAATAAATGTTAGCGAGAAAAACAACCTAATATGAGGGAGATGGTGTAATCTTCCTACCTAACAAAAGAATAAAAAAGTAAAAATTAACAAACGATAAAAAAGTAAAAGTTTAATTATTCGCAAAAAAAATGTGGTTAGGAAAAAAAACACAATATGGGGGAGATGTTGTAATGTTCCTACCTAACAAAATATTAAAAAAGTAAAAATTGAATTATCTGCAAACAAATGTTGTCAAAAAAACCCATGGTTTTATTGTACATGGTTTAGGAGGGCCTTGGAAATGGTTTTAAGACCATGTGAAAGGCCGGGCCATGGAAATGGTTTTAGACCATGTGAAAGGCCTCCTAAACAACCCATGGTTTTAGGAGGGCCTTGCATATGGTTTTAAAACCATGTATGGGGAGATGTTGTAATGTTCGTTCCTAACAAAATAAAAAGAATATAAATATTATATGTCGGCCATAAATAATATTAAATATTAATAATAAAAATATTATATGTGGACCTTAAATAAAAAGATGTGTCTTTTGGTTTGAATCAAATCAATGGTATATATAGGACACACCAAAGTTGATAGCTCATTGAGTGCAATACCTGAGGAGAGGTTTGCACCTCCAGATATTTGATCCCTCTCGGTGCTTGATAGAGCCTAGGATTTGGATCTACGTTGGTTTAAAGACCCACCCCCCCACGCTCTATTATCTTCACACTATTTATTCCATCTCTTTGGAGTTCTTGATAGCAAAGTTTCTTGGGTAGTTTTTGATGATTATGAGGATGAGGATGAGGATGGTTAGGCTGTAGTTTTCGTGTTATTAGTTTATAGTTATTCATTAGTAGTAGTGCTATGCTTATTTTTTGGATTGTAGGGGCCATTTAGAACCATTTTGTTGATGTATCTTGGTTCAGAACTTCAGTGATGTATTGCACTCGGTGCTATTTTGGTTATTTGCACACGTAGTTGCTATATATATGAGAAAATTTGTGTATTTGTGTATTAATGGTTTGGATTCATATGTATGCACATGAATATATATGTTTTTTTACAAAATATGAATATTTTGTGTTTTTTAGTCTACCGTTTTTTTCCTGTTTTTTTTTCGGTTTCGGTTCGGTTCACATTTTGGGGTTTTCTGGTTCGATGTCTGGTTCGTTTTTGATAACATTGGTATATATGCACATGGAACAAAATATCCCTTCCTTGTGGTGGAAAGTCTTTACACAGCAATTGGAAAATAATCTAACCAACAAAATTAAACTGTCAACCAATTAGTAAAATCAGAAATAAGACCATTTCCACTCGTGGATGGGGATGAAAATCTTAATTTTGATTTTTGATTTTGATGTTGATAGCGAGGAGAATATTGTGCAGCTTCATTGTGATGTTTATAGCATTGGGATTGTGATTCCACAAATGGCATTGCCAATTATGTTTAAAAACTACTCATAAGTCACTGCAACTCATGCTCGAAAATATGGTGGAACTTCGCTTGGTCTTGTTAAATTTTCATATGCTAAGCTAGATCATTAGTATTTCATTTCGATTTCATAACAAAAGCATATGAACAGGATCACTGAAAGATAGACAAGCACAACCATACAAAAGAGAACACAAAGATTTATCTTGGGAAAACCCTAAAGGGAAAAACCCAGCAAAAGCTTCCTCAATATAGATGCCCCAAAAGATAAAAGATAAAACCAACAAGGAGATCAAAGCCTGATCCTCCTCCATCTCCTGCTACTCTTCTCTTCTCCAATAATGCGCTACACAAGTGAGAGTGTGTGTGTTAAATGAGGAGCACCACACCTCTATTTATATTCATCCGTTCACTTTAATTAACTCATTCGACATGTAGGCTCGAGTTAAATCATGTAGGCTCGAGTTACACATGTAGGCTCAACTAACCACACTGGGGTGCTAATGACCCACCTTTACAATTAGAGGGGACTACCTCATGACTCTTATTAGTTCTTTCGATTAGAAGCATCGAGGTACAAAGTAATACAAGTGGTTCTCCCGGTAGGACCATTGGGGACCACAAAAGATACATATAGAATATTCTTCGAAGTTACAATATTTCAACACTTCCCCTTAACGAGAAGGGTATTCTACAACAACATCAACAACAACAATAGTAGGAGAGAGATAGAGGACATCATCAACGTCAGCAGGGTAACACATCTATCAATCATTGGAAGCTTTTCAACATCATGTAGTCTTCATCTTCAATCTTCAGTCTTTAGTAACAGCAACACTCTGACTGTTTTGATCAGCAACGACTTCTTTAGTATTTTGACTTTTCGAACAGCATCATCATCATCCTATTCTGATCTTTCGATCAACATTCTCTTCATTAGAACTTTGATCTTTCGAACAACAACATCATCATCATCATATTCTGATCATATGATCATCAATATCAGCAAAATCATCATCAGCAGCTTGTCCTTTCGATCAACATCAACATCTTCAATACTTTGACTTTTTGATCAGCAGCAACATCTTCAGCACTTTGACCTATCTTCAGCACTTTGACCTTTCGATCAGCAGCAACATCTTCAGCACTTTGACCTTTCGATCAGCAGCAACATCTTCAGCACTTTGACTTTTCGATCAGTAGCAACATCATCAAAGCAACAAAACATTGTCATCATCATATTCTGATCTTTCGATCAGAAACATCATCATCAAGGCATCGTCATCATACTCTGATCTTTCAATCAGAAACATCATCATCAAAACATCATCATGATCACACTTTGATCTTTCGATCAGAAACATCATCATCATCATCACACTCTGATCTTTCGATCAAGAAACATCATCATCATCATACTCTGATCTTTCGATTAGTACGTCATCATCATCATGCTCTGATCTTTCGATTAGTACAACATCATCATCATCATACTCTGATCTTTCGATCAGGAAACATCATCATCATCATACTCTGATCTTTCGATTAGAAAACATCATCATCATTAGCAGCAGCCTGCAAACCACAGTACAAAGACAAAGAAGTCTTTGGATCTCTTTTGGACTTAAAGTCCAAGGATGATGCAATCCTATCACATTCTCGACAACCGAGGTCATCGGATCTGTTCTGAACTGAGGTTCAAGGATGATACAATCCTACCACCTTCTCGATGATCGAAGTTCACCGGATCCGTTCTGAACCGAAGTTCAAGGATGATACAATCCTACCACCTTCTCGATCACCGAAGTTCACCAGATCCGTTCTGAACCGAAGTTCAAGGATGATACAATCCTACCACATTCTCGATGACCGAAGTTACACCGGATCCGTTCTGAACCGAAGTTCAAGGATGA